>JAQIWI010000953.1:0-20477 GCA_034698825.1 Deuterosminthurus bicinctus | reverse complement strand
TCATCTTTTGGCGGCGCACCGAATCTGTCATTGACTCGGACTTGAATTGTCCGACCCGTCCTCATATTTGTCACCTCCAACATTGTGTTAAATGGAATGTGCGCGTGTGCTGTAGTGGTATGACCTAAAGGGTCAAACCTCTCTCCGTTCGCTGTCCTGCTTCCTGTTTCACCGGGCGAGCCATAGAAAACACATCTGGCTGCAATGAAAATAAACTTTTAGATTACACACACAGCACCAAACAAATAATAAAACATCTTAGTTTAATTTATTTTTAATAAAATGTTTAAAATTGCACCATATTTAATTTTTGCTCACCTGCCGAAATAGAAGAAATACAACAAGCAGACAAAAAAACAACAAGTATGTGACTGCGCATGGTGATCTCTTCCAGTAAAATTCACTGTCAAGATTTCTATGAACGAATGGATCCAGACTGCGTCTCTTCTGCTACATTTATACACCAAGACTTCCTGTTGTCATAATGACAGTCCGACTTGACCCGTTCAGAAATCATCTGCCTTTGTTTACTGCAGCCCTGAAAGTCTAAAAGATTACATCAAACATGAGATAAGCAATGTTTGGGTTATTGTCCATGCGTCTGTGTAATCTAGATGCAAGTGGCCAGACTTTGGAGGTCATTAAGAACTGTTTGTGAATGGAAAAGTTGCTGGAAATGTTCCTCATTTGAACTCAAATGAATGACAATAACAATTAGTGTGTACAAAGTTATGCACACGAGGTTGAATAAATGAGTAAGCAGCACGTGCGCACTTGCCAGCATATGCGGACAACGCCCATTCATTACTCACTCATTCATATCTTCCGGACTTCGCTCATTGAGAACTCATTGTTAATGACCTTTAGATTTTATTTAATAATGAATAATAATTACAGAACTGATTGGAACAAATTAGATTTATCAAGCTCGAATGCAATAGCTACTGCAAGTATTTCTGTAACATGTCCTCCGACGTCCACGTCGGCAGTCGCTATCCGATCGACATAATCTTTGACATGAACATGGAACACACCGAACGACCCGCAGCCGAGGTCTCTTATTCAAAGTCCTCGCCACTCCAATTGGACTTGGCTCACTCACACTTGATTCCGTTGTATCCACGCAATGTTTAAATGAGCAGCCTGGAATCTCACAACAACGACTGCCAATTTTACATTGGAAATCCTCTGCACATGGAGAAAGCAATTGTTCCTGAATGGGGCAGCTTGTTGTATTGTTGCTGGACCAGCCGGGGCATGTATCTTCAACCTCTAAAGTATTTTAATCCGGCATTTATAGGTGCTCGGGCTATACACTTAATGTAAATTAAAACTTACCAAAGACATTAATATCGTCGTTGTCTTCCTCGTAATACTCTTGGGTCACTACTTGGCCGCACAGCGCACCAAAAATTGTCAAAAGTATCAACTTCATTGCTACTCCTGTCGGCTGTATATTATTGATTGAGCTAACAGACGAGTAGGAAATACAACAAGGCTGGAAAATAAATGGGAGCTTACTTTGTATGCTAAATTATGACAATGAATAATGTCATCTTACTTTATTTTAAACCACTTTTAAGCACTCAGGCCCATTAATATTCCACATGATTATGTAAGCAGCTCTGAGTCAGGCTACAAGTCAGGTAGAATTGACTTGCAAACTATCGGCATTGAACATACTTAAGTATGAAAGGAATACGCGGAACTTTTACTTGTGTCTTTGGTATCGTCGTCACGGTCCAAGAATAATGAGTCCAATCACCGTTCGGCAACTATTGCAAACGAATGTGCAGTACAAACAAAATTAATAGACCCTAGCGTTTGAACATGAACACATGCGTATCTTATGAAGCAACACATAATCCGCTCGCTTACTTTTGCGGAAGCTACTCTTGCAATACGGAAAGCTCCATTGGAGCTACAATTAAGGTAGTTTGCGACTATATCGTCAATGTTTGTCCGATCATGTAATCATCTCTATGTTCCGGGTTTCTAGCTTAAATAAATGCATGGGTTTTCAGCAGCTTACACAAAAAGCAACTTGGAACCAACAAAATTTGGGCTGAAGTGGAAGTTTTTCGTACAGACAACGCTGCATTCGTTTGCTGAAAATTATGGTGGCGGAAGAAAGCGGGCTACAATCAACATTTAAATGCATATTAAGTTCATTTAGTCTCCCGTACGTAAGAAGGAAGTCGATCGCTAATCAAGTTAAAGGGCTAGCTAGGGAAATATAAATAACATTACTTGTGAAATTCTGCATAGAAACTGCCATATGTTTCTAATTGCGAGGCAAGCACAAGAAGTCCGAAGACAAACAACTGATGGCTTTGGTTATTTCCAGGAAATCGTCCCATACGCCTGGACTTTTCCTCATTGCTGCCGATTTAATTGGAAGCATTGCGCTAAAGAGGCTTACTCCCTGAGAGATTTATTCACTTAAGCCCCTGGTCTTGAGGCGAACTTATCGGCTGTTCAACACGGGATGAAGTAGAAACTTAAAGCTCGACATCATGCTCAACAAATCCGAGCTGTACGCAGTTGTCAAATTCTTCAAGATTTTTAGCATCTTAGGGCCACTTCCGATTCGAATTGACTTGAAAAATTGGCACTTTCAAGTGTCTCCGACCAGAAAGCGATGGATCTGTGCGATCTCGTACAGTTTATTTGTCCTTCACACGCTGTACAAAACTGGCAGCTTGGCTTACGCATACTTGTTCGTACCAGATGTCCAGCTACATCAGCTTATAATTCACGTCGTTGTGACTATATCATCCATCGTGTTTGTCTTCTGGTACTACGAAGCATACATTAATGATCCTGCGCTGTTTGCGGCGTATGTCAAGATGACTCTAGTCGGAAACGTTGGAGGTAAAAACTTGTTTGCTGTTCACACTAATAGTAAACTAAAGTGGTTTGATTAATTTTTGTAGGGCCTGCTGGCCTGTATGAAAAAGTGAGCGGACGCTGGGTAGCTCGACTACGGGAATATTCGATGCAAGATTATATTGCTACAAGCTTGCCATACATGACAACCATGGCGATATTTGTAATAACCGCGTCGTACGTCTACGATCCCACAATGAGGCTTCTTCTGTACGCTGCTCTCCCTCACCCCCTGCAAACAGGCGCTACATTCACAATGTGTCTAATCGAAGAGTTCCGGTTCCTTCTGGTGTTGGTAGCCATAGACGTACCTATATGGCAGCTACAGGTGATCTCGTTTGACCTTGTGAGCAATCGGCTTCAGCAGTTGATCCAAAAGATTCAACGGTGAGATAGATTGAGTTATTACCTGTTATAAAGAAGTTAATCACGTTCCAAGTTGTAGCGTTTTTGTATTTTTGAAGTGGAAAACAGGACTCCAGGATGGTCTACAGGAGCCTTCGGAATCTACAGCTATACGTCTCAGTGCTGAACGATGTCAACAGGTACCTAATATTCACCTGGAAACTGCTGAGCATCTCAGTTTGCATACTAAGCGGCTACGCGGCGGTGGCGCATTTCAGTGAACATCCAATGTTTGGCATTATGTACTACGTCATTCTCTTCGATGTCGTAATGACTTACACATTCATTTACGAGAAAGCTTTTAAGATTCCTCAACTGTTCGACCAAGCAGCTGTATGTGCGCTATTGCACATGCGTGGAGACAGACGAGGCACTTTCAAGAGACAGATTCGATCAATTCCGCCCACTGGAATCAAAGTCGGGAATTTCCACACAATGGAACGAGCATCCACCTTGATTTTCATCAATTTCGTCTTGACCAACATTGTGAGCATGCTAGTTGCTTACGGTTAAGATGAAATGGTTGCACTCATTGATCTTAGTTTTTACTAGACGTTTCTAAAAGCACTTGACAAATAACACATAAGAAAAGATCTACCATTTCCCTGCTAGAATCCAAAAAGACCTTTCTACCGGCTCTATGCGTGAAGCGTGGTCAGAGATATTCCCTCCACGCTAAGGCCTCCTGACCTTAAGGCCTCCGCGTTATCCCCTCCGTCCGGTTTCTCCTCCGCCTTTAACCCCTCCGTCGTTAATCCCTCCATGATTAACCCCTCCATTAGTACGTCCATCGTTGTATACTTTAAAAATTTAATGACGTGTGGAACATTTGGGTGACAACGATAAAATCTCAATGAGCACCGTCAGCGCGGGACAAGATTGGAGGCGCGATGAGAATACACACGAAGTCGGGCTTCTGTCGTTCTGTTCTGTCACTGTCACAGCCATAGCATTAGCTGCAGCAACAGCGAGAACTCTAACTCTCCCATAAGCTGTGAAAGAAAATTAATTAAATTAAAACATTAAATTCTGCAATTCACAAGTTTTGAAATTCAAGTCTGTAAATTGTATTCTTCAGTCAGAAACCAAGTAATTGAAATGTTCCACCAAATCCCAGGAGAACATATAATAAATTAAGTGAGGTGGAAGTAGAACACAGCTAAGCATCGCAACATTTTTGAAGATGCCCGTTTGCATTACTCAAAGTACGCGGATTTCTTCTGCGGGTTCTTCCTCGTAGTTGAAGAAATTACAGGCGTAACGTTGAATAAATTGGTGAGTCCTTGGCAATGTAAATTGACCTCAACTGATCTTTGAGTTACACAATAATAGCTGGCATTCTTATTTTATTTCCCAGTCAGTTCTTAGTTATTAACCGATATCAATAAGGAAGATTCCCTGAAGCCAAGTCTACGGTTTCTCCCGATTTTCTATGCAGCCTTTTGCTTTGAAAACGCTACTTCTGAGGTTTTGAATAGTCCAGACTGTAAGGTTTTTAGCAATCATGTAATCTACCACAGCAAAAATTATGATAATTGTAACAAACCGATTTTCTTTGTCACAGCCAGCAAAGTTACCGTCAACTGACAGATATTGTTCGAGACATTTTTCGGAGTCCTGGTTTCCGCCGTTCTTGACTTAGTTGTATTTAAAAGAAAGAAAGCGGGCAGACTGCTGACAACTCAACTATCGCCCAAGGCTATTGGCCTTATCATCACTGACTGCCGTACTGAACTGCTAATTATTCAGCACATGAACTTACTTTTGATATGTTGACTGGGTGTAACCTAATCAGTTCGAGGATTGGAGGCTGTACTAAACCGAAGGATGGTTGGAGGGTATGCTAAACCAAAAGAGCGTTGGAGGAATTAAGTTTATTTTTTTTATTTATTAATATTAAGTTTATTTTTTTATTGAATTCACTTTTTTATTTAATGTATTTTTTCTATATTTTTCCAAAAGCTTGAAGAAAATCATTTGGCATATCAGAGTAAATAAACAATTCATAGCTCGTTGTTTTCGTGCTCAGCCATTTAATGAGACAGACAGAGAAGCGACGAAAGGCTATGAAAATCAGCCATGACTCCAGTGTATGCTCTTCTATTTATGATCACCAGTGGACGGGATGTAGAAGTGTAGGAGCAGTGGCCGCCCGGACATCACCAGTCACGGCGGTCACTCCGACGTGTAAGTATTTGTATAGAGGAAATCGGCAGAGGCCGAAAGAGTGAGAGAGTAATCAAAGCGTCTTCAGAAATTCAGCTGGTGGTCAAGCTATGCAAGTTTAAGTTTTCTACGAGATCAGAAGCCGAGCAAGCATTACAAAGCAAGCAGGTGCAAAGCGTTCGTATCGCCCCAACCTGGAATCCGACTGGATCCTGGCAAAAGAATCGCCATTTTTGTTACGCGTTAACGGATATTAGAGCTGTCGGAAGCAACGCAATTGGTCAAACATAGCAAGGCTTATTTCATTAGCATTTAAATCCAAGCAGTTACATGCAATTACGTGCTCCATTTGGAGCGGGCATGCCTTGGCGGACCATAGGGATCTCTTAAAAGCCCCGTCGACTTAATTTAATACATTAATCTAAATACTAACCAAGGATGTGTGGGGACACAACGATGGTCAGATTCAGATCTACCGATCGGTCTTCTTGATGTCACTATACGATGGCACGCTCGGTTAAACTTACAATGCAGCTATCCCAGCGGTAAGTCGGGGATTCCAATAACTATAAAGGGAATGGTAGCACCCACCTAGTGTATATTTACTGTAAAGTATTTCGGTATAACGCCCAATAGGAACCGAGATATAGGCATCGAAAGTCAAAAACCATAAAAAATACACTGTCCAGAACAGCTAGGTTTTTAAATTTTGAGAATCAATTCTTAAACTAGATTTTTTGGCCGATTTTTTGCTGAAGCTCACACAAAGATTGCTCAAAATTTGGCAGAGTTATTCGAAATCATAGAAAATAGCCGATTTTTGCCAATTTTTCGATGCATAGCCTGCGGGTTCGAAATTATGGGTTGCCTCTTGAGGTCATATTTTGACCTCAGAATCATGTTAAGCAAAAAATTAGCTTTCGAATGATATGCTGCACATGTCTCTACGTCAAATATTTTAGGAGATATGGGCTTTTAAATTTCAAAATTTGGCCTGTAATCAACACACATAAAGGTGGAAAACCGATTTTTGTCTCACGGTATCTCCTCTTAAACTGCTCGACGGATTTCCATGTGTAATACCTCATTCGAAAGGTAATTAGCTGCTCCAGTGCAGCGTTTAGTTGTACCTTAAAATTTCGGACCGATTAACCTCCGAAACCCGGGTAAACGACTAAAATGGCCGTTTTTTTTAACATTTCCAGTCCGAGTGTGTCGTGTGACCCATCAAAAGACTCGGATTTTTGCTCGCAACATCAATTCGGTATCTGTTATGACCTGAAGTCCTTGATGTGGCGTATGGTGGCATATCATTGGCCAAATTTCGTCACCTTGGCTAGAAAGCCATGTCGTACCTCAAATTGCTCGCATGCTTGGCACGAGTTCACCCCTTACGTTCAATTTTTATGTCATGGGTCACAGTTGACATCGTTGGGCCCAGTGACATATCAACTGTCATTAATTGCAGTAATAGGCCATGTGACACCTGATTTGACTGCACCGCGGGGCCTGATTTAAGTGCGCCACTGGGCCAGGTTCGAATGAAATACGGGGCCACGTTTGAATGCACTACTGGGCCATGTTCGAATGCACCTTGGGGCCATGCCCAAATGCACCGTGGGGCCATGACCGAATACACCGTGGGGCCATGATCGAATGCACCGCGGAGCCAAGTTTGAATACATCACGGGGTTAGATTTGAGCGTTTCACGTCGCCACAGTTGAAATCAGGGGGCCAGGTTTGAGTACATCACGGGGCTACAATCGAATGCACCACTGGGTCCGGATCGAATGTATCACGCGGCTAGGTTCGAATGCACCACGAGGTCAAAATTACTCGGGCCAGGTCAACTGAGAAGTAAAACACCATGAGACACCTTGAAATAATTCCAACGAACCGGCCAAGTTTGAATGCATCAGGGGGTCACGTTTGACGGTTTTACAGGGCCAAATTGAATTGCGTCATCAGAGAAATTCAGAGTGACTTACTAGGAAAAAGGTAGTGATTAATGAACCATGGTAAAATTCAAACGATCCAACCAAAGAGGATAAGTTACAGCACATCAAGGGGTAGGGCCAAGATAGCGAATTTTAACGGGCGAAGTTAAAGCACTTTACGTGACCTTATGACGAGATAAAGTTAGAGCTGATTACCGGGCCAAAATAAAGAGCATCTAGGAGGCAAGTTAAAGTACATCATGGATTTTGGGTCAAGCTTAAGTAAATCATGAGGGCCAAATTAGCGTAAATCTTGGGGGCAGAGGTAAAAAAAATGATAGGGTCAGAGGGAGTGTGAATTTGAGGGTAGAATTGGAAGAAATAATGGAGACGGTTAGAGTGACACTTGGACGCTTACGTAGAGCAAACTGTTGGGACAGTATAAGGCTCAGAATAAGTCGAGTAACCAGAACCAGGGGCGAGTTAAGATGAATCCAGCTGGATGAGCATGAGCTCGAGGGAAACCGAGAGCGAGTGCCATGCCAGTCTGGTGATCAAGGTGAGAGAGAGTAGACGTGTGTGCAAGTAGGGCTTAGCTGCTTATTAGGTAGGGCTTAGACAAGTACCAGTTTCCACTTCAATAAATCAATAATTGGCTTTAACCCAAAGTCCCCATCATTGGCATCTTACACCTTGGCCCTTCTCAAATTTCCAGCCAAGCTTCCCAAGGACCAGACCTGAGGGTCCAGTGCCAGTACAGAAGATCAGTATTCGGCGTAAGTGTAGTGCCAGACCATGTACGAGTGCCAGGACGCTCAAGGGCCCACGGCCCTGCATAACAGACCGTTTCAGACAGTATTAGAACAAATTCTGGGAGCTGATGAGTTACAGCAAACATGGGTGTTACAGCTAAATTGAAATATGTTGGAGAATCAAGAGTGAACTAACAAGGCCAAAAAAGGGATTGCCTGGGGTCACAATTGCGTTGAGTAGCTTTTTCAGGCTATACTTTATGACTTGGGTCTATTTTGAAGTCTGTATTTTTTATTGAGTTATCACCCGTCCGTAGGACGGGGGGACAACTAGTTGACCATAAAATACAATGTATAATCAACCTAATTTCTTCAAGTTCAAATTTCTCAGCCGTTTTTCAACCGATTGTTCTGGTGGCTACATGAAAAAAAAACCTGAAAAATCTAGTTTCAGATTCAGCTTTTGGAATTCTCATTGTTACAAGTATCAAAGCGTATTTCTGGGTCTTTTTTCACCGTTTAATTGAATTATTTTGAACTTTGGGTACCTGTATCTCCTGTCCTATGGGGCATTATACCGAAATACTTTACAGTTAATACACGCTAGGTAGGAACTATGATTTCCCCCTTTTGTCATTGGAATCCCCGACTTACCGCTGGAATAACTGCATTGTTAACTCTCACACTAACACTAACATTTACGCATACACTCTCACTCTCAAGACGACGCACGGAATAAGACACACTTTGTTGGCCCGAGTGCTCACGCTCGAGTCACGAGCTTCTCGTCCGAGCGTCCTTAAGGTCGCATCTTCTTTCTCTTCATCCTCCTCTACTCTTCTCTTCCAAGCATCCTTTTCGCCTCTTCATCTTAACATAGACTACCCGGACCATGCTTGATGTGTCTAAGTTCCATCATATTGACATATAACGGTTCAGAACCATCCGAAATTTTGTTTCCGGGCCTCTGTTACCCGGACTCATGTCTGTGCCCGGAAAAATCGAGGTTGCACGTAGACCGATTTTCATAAATAAACCTTTTTTTGTTCTAAAGGTTTTAAAAAATGAAGACGACTCGAGTACGCGGACACCGAAATTTTGAGTATGCATGTTATGTATGTTTATTGATATGGGCATTGCCCCTTCAATATATATATTTAAAACAAAGTGCTTTGGAAAAAGTTTGCATGTTCTATAACTCCGAGTATCTTCTGAAATATGTTAAAAACACTTGATTTTTTGAGATAAAACTCATAATTTCAGTGTCGGGATAAAATTTAAAAAAGTGAACAAGGCAGAATGACCAAACTATTTTATTAAATGCCTTTTAAAGTCTACTCCTATACTTGCATATTTAACAAATACAATCCATTAGGTGGGCTATCGCCTATTGCTTTACGTAAAAGCAACTAAAATCTTTTTCCTAAGTAATATACTACTATCTAAAAGCAGGTACTCCGCGGCAATGTTGTCTACTAGCCAATCCACATTAAAGACTATGACTGGCTGTGACCGAGATGATACCGCCATGGGATTAGTGCAAGAAAACAGCACTTATCCTGCTGTCGATTTGTGATCCTAAGAACAATTCAAACAGCTTCGGAAAGCTGTCACTAGTTTGACCAATAATTGCACTCTAGAAAAACGGTCTGTAGCCTACGGATGTGCCAAAATAAGGGATATTGAGGAATCAATCACTATAGATAGCATAGTCAGAATGAGCTGTCTGTCCACAATGCCAAACCTACCAATGGGCACACTGACTGGGCGGCATGATCTTAGAAACCTTCGTCGCCATTTGTACTCAACCAAATCAATTCTCCGCTCCCACGACTCCAAAGCATCTAACGAAGCCTCATACAGCCCCGCGATTTCTTTTATTGTCCAGAGGAATCCCGTACCCACTGTGAAGGCCATTACGAAGGCGCTTCGGTTACGCAAGACTACAGCCTGGAAGATGTTTAGAATGACCGAAGTCAGATTTATCCCTTCCATAACAATAGTCCATTGTCCATATATTGATGCTACATATAGTAGAAATATCGCCAGAGAGCGGTATTGCCGAGCAAATTCGAGACCAGGGCGTCTAAAACGGTTGGCGTTCAGTTTGTTGACGAGAGGAATGATATCAGACGCTATGAGAAAGATAGACGACGTTTGCAGACAGAGGGCGTGGTAATGGTAGCAGTTTATAGGAAGGTGCAGCATCACAGCAGCAATTTTCACGGCCATTGGAAGTTCCTTAGGAATCTTTGCGAGTGAGGTGATGACACGTGTGGATGTCGGACGAATCAAAGCCAGAAGGCTGGCTGTCACAGAGCCAAAGACTGCAATGAAGCTAACCAACCGCATATAACGGACAGTTTTCCCTGATTTTTGACCTGTAAATTCAATATTTATATTTAGTGGTAAATGAAATGACTATGAGATCTCTAGAATAACACTGATGCTCACCTTTGCTTCCGTTTTGCAACACTACCATTCTGAAACAGTTGACAAGTTTGACGTAGTCTTCCTCTTTGAAGATGTGGACCCAGTGGTTGACACACAAAAGAGCTGTCACGATGGTGGCATATAGCAATTCTATTTGAGACTTGCTGTTGGCCGTAGAGTCATTCAATACCAGCACGAGTCGAGTGATCAGGTAAATTTCGTATCCGAGTAAACCCATGACCAAATAAAGCCTCCATAGCCTTCGACGGACAGATGGATTCTTCAGCTCCAACGCATCAGCCCTGTCATTCCAATCAAATGACGTGAACCCACAGACGTATCCGAGTCGAATGATGTTGCAATAAAGTTTTTTGGCCTTTGACGATATCATTTTATTCAGAAACAGGTCTCGTGAGAACTTGATCAATATTTGCAATTCGATCAAAATACTTTGGCTGCCCTTGTATGTGACTTATAACTGGCACAAAAACCTAGACTATTTAGTCCATATGGGACGGTTGTCTTCATGTGGTTCGAACCTTCGTTCCGGACGCACTGTTCAATTTTAAGAATTTCTTGTACACCGATGGCTCTTTTCATCATAGCCTACTTACTTTAAGTAGATAATATGCTGAAGCGAGCCTTGTTTTTCTGATGGGGCGTACCTATTAAAAGGGAATACCGCCACTCAATCAGAATCAACCCATCTTTTTGACATACCTACATGTTTTTGCTTTCAAATTGAATTTCACCGAACCGACTGACAGGTAAAGCACACCCAACTTTCAGTGCTGGCAGAATATCATACATAAAGTAATTAAAAGGAATATTTATGTTGCTTTTAGGGCTGTCTAGATGTCCATTAGCCTGTTTATCGCTGATAATGATGTTTAATGGGTTAGCTGTTTTAATATGGAGAGGATTTTAATGTGGACAGAGCCACAAATCCTTGGAATTAACACGTGAACATTAGTATTCCACGAGGCACAAACGCAGTCAAGCTCTTTATGAAGGCCAATCGACCGTTGATTCAAACAGGTCACCCGGTATGTCTCTGGAATAGTCTGCAAACCACAATGACGGTGAACTTTAATTATGCTCGTACTTAAATCTTGCTTCCAGATTTGGCATCATTTGCAGTGCGTACCACACTGAAACCCTCGACATGAATGGCGGTTCTTCGGGGAGCTCGTCCCATCCATCTTCATTGTCAAAGTATACAGGGTGGGCCAATTTAAATTATACGCTTTCAATCGTGAATAACTCCCGAGTCCCGACATTCTAAGGTAATGGCACTTTTCAATACATATTCTGAAAAACTAGAATTTTGGGGCAATTTTTTGACCAAATCCCCATCAAAGTCGGCCAAAAATTGGCTGAGAAATTAAAATTCAAAAAAATCATCGGTTTTAACATTGCACTTGTTAAGGTCTTTATTAAGACTTTGGACCCTATATCTCCCAAAATATTGATCGCAGAGACATGTGGAACACATTGTTCGAAAGCTGAAAATTCAGAGAATGTGTTTCTGCATTCAAAAGGTAACCTCAAAAGGGATTCCAAAATTTCAAAAATCCCGGTTGCGATTTTTGCCGAACTTGCCAGTATGAAAGATATTTTGTAGATGTTTGGTGCAGATCCCTGTGGCCTGTTGACTGTTCCCAGTCAACTTAAAGCGTGGCTTTTGATGCGTGTGTTACGTACCTAACTTACACGCATGCAATTTAGCTTGTAACGAAATAGCTAAATTTTTTGTCATTATTATCATGGAAATTATTTGAAAGGTTAATTAATAATTAGAGCGACCCAAAAGCAGAATAAGCAGAAAACAGAAGAAGCCATTTCCGACCTATGGTCGCTATATTCAGAAAAATCTCCGGATTTTTTTACCCCTAAATCTGCTTTTACTGAAAGCAGAAAAGGCAGAAAAAGCAGAATCCGAATTTAAAAGCAGAATCGAAGAATTAACAGGAAAATTCACGTATTTTCTAAAATTTTACAAAAAAAAATTACAATTTTTTCATTAAATGTTTTCAACATTTTTCAAATAAGATAATTTTGTCGGCATTTATTAGCTTGACTACTACTATTTTACGCAGATTTGAAGTCTTATTGGTGAATTTGTCATTGAGCTCCCGAAGTTGGAAAAAAATCCGTTTTGGAACGATGACTAATAGTCAACCTAGATTTTAAAAGTGCTTAAATTGTGCCCTTGAGTAACGATTTTAACGCCTTATCGTATTACTGCCGTAGAAAATTTTACTTCTGCGAAGATTTTTTTCAAAAAAATTGAATAACCAAGTCTAAAACAGCAATTCTGCTTTCAAGCAGAAAAAGCAGAATTTCAGTTCGAAAGAAGCAGAATTGGGGGTCGAAAAAAAGCAGAATTTTGGTCGCCTTATTAATAATTAACATTTTTTGCCTTCCCAATCAGCTCACTGTCATTATGAAGGCTAATGATTCTTCATTTAATGGCGGCTTACGAAAACTATTGTTCATATTACAACTTTCTTATGGAGTTGTGCTGTAGTTTCTGTACAGGTTAGTTAGTAGAAAGGGAAAATATAAAAAAATATATATGATTATTGAACATGAGATTTGTTAGTTTTTTGTATTTATTCTGGTGGTACTTAATTTGTTACACGTTATGTCTGAGAAACACCGCCGGACCGTTTATATGGAACTTTAGTCATTTATTTCTGCGAAATGTTGGCGTATCTCCTGCAATTTGGAATGAGAAGATCCCTGCATTGTTGCTACGCATCTGGTACAGCCTATTCGCCGCCATTACACCAACAATTTTACTTTGCGGGATTGTTGAGTGAGCACAATTTTTGCCGTCAGTTGTGTTTGTCATCTTCTGGGCAACTTTTGTACTTGATTTTTTGACCTACTCCACTTGGAATCCTAAGGGGTTTGTCATGGTAGGTTTGTTTTTTAATTTCAAACGGGAACTGCAGGACAAATTTTAATGCAAAGAATTTGGGGTGTTGCAGACCTTCATTTTGGAGGAGGCACTTAATGGATTACAGGAAAGAACAAAAGTTTTCAGCTTTTGGATTCTGCTGTGAGCCAATTTGTGGGGTTATTGCTGTCATACCGGCCTCGGGCTATATTACTGCCAGCTCATCTATTATTTCCGGCGGCCTTCGTTGGGATGCTCGTGGGATCAAGAACCACTTGAGGATTGACGATGCTTTTGATGTGAGTGGATTTTTTTGGTTCAATTAAGTGGCAAAAACGTTTGCCTAAATCACAGACTTAACTATTGTCACTGTTTAATTTCAAGGTCGTTGGAGTCCACGGCCTTGGTTGATTAGTGGGCAACATTCTCAACGGTGTGTTTCGCCCAGAAACCTATCGTAGCAGTGGACGGAACCGTAATCGGAGGCGGTTGGTTCGATGGACATTAGTGCAAGTCGTTTATCAATTAGTCGTCACTCTTGCCGATGCAGGCTGGCCTTTCGTCATTACTCTCATTATTGGTTTGATCCACTTCCAGTGACATAGTATTCCACGAAGTTCAATGCACATTTTAGTACCAGTTGAGCAAATAAGCAGCGTTTTACATTTACATGAAAGCCGAAAATTCAGACATTTATCTCGGTGAATCTTCATGTTATTAAAACGGTTGGGCCCGAAATGAGTCATAATTTTAATTTGAAGAAGTAAAAAATTAAATTTTAATCCAGAATTTAATAGAATCTGTTACACATATTTATTAAACTGCATCATATAATTCTCTTGCAATGTGAACCTTTGCTTAATAAATACCGATGTTATTTTCTCGCCCACAATGTCATAATCAACAAGGCCATCAAGGTGCGAAAGCACCAAAAAAACAGTTCGGTTATAGCCAAATTTAAAATCCGTAGGTCTGTCTGGTGCCGGCATTAGAATGCGTTCGTGGTTTAAGAGAAGGGCAAATTAGTCTATTTAACAAAGCAACTTTAGTTGTTACCAAACAAGAGTAAAACATTAGGCACAAAAGTTAATAATTCTAACAACTTTTACAATTTTTGAAAGGATGCTAACAATAAGACTAAACCGATTGCCCGACTAACGTAATTGTAATAATAATGGAATCATAACAAGTCAATTGAATTGATGACTCCAGGTCATAGTCCCCGAACAAATTTGTGCAAACAACGTTGTATAGCTTCAAGGAATTTCAAGTCATCTTGAAAAGACTGAAGCTCACATGCATGCATTATTTTCCGCAATCTGCTGTCAATCTGCAAGCTCCGCTTTTTCTTGCCATTTGCTTGACCATTGCGTATTTTTTCACACTCGCTTACTGCGTGGCGTTCCCTTCTCTGGAGCATGCTTATGCTTATGTGTAATGGCGGCTTCGGGAGCAAAGAATTAAAACGGAAGTGCCACCCTTCCTTGCCATTGTTAGTACGTGGCAAATCCTCCTTGAAACGCTCGTACACTCCAAAACTGAATTGGAAACAGTACCGAATCCGAGTCATCTCAAATATTAGTTTCAAAGAAGTACCTAAATACATCTCGTATGGGATCTGTGTGGTGAAATTGGCTACGGAGTTGACCAAAGGCACAAAAAACTTCAGTTGGCTTCAAAAAGGCCAATGCTCCCAAACTGCGCATTGCTACTCTCTTTTTTTCACCAACTGGAGTGTCGCTTTTATACCTGCAAACAACTGTTTTCTTAGACACGCATTCAATTTCTCACTAGATTAGTTTAAAACTCACCGACTAAGGACATCAGAATAGGCCCGGACATGAGTGTATATTCTGGGTCAGATGGAAAAAAGCATCCTTGTTTAACTGACGCCACAAACACTGACTGGCATGCCTGGATAGCAGCAAGCTCAAAGTCACAAATGATGTACTTGGGCTCTTCTGTGACTTTATTTCGGATGGCAGTAAAGAGCTCTTCGTGAATATCTCTGCTTTTGCCAGACAATTACGCATATATGAAGGGGAGAGAAGACGCATTATTGTAAACTCCGTGAACTAAATACAACTGCTTAAATTGCTTCGGACAATTTTTAAACGTCCCGTCAATTAACCAAGTATCGCAAAAGGAGAGACACTGTCACAAACATCAACAATTATAGAAAAATTTGTTTTAAAAACTTTCATAGAAAGGGGAACACTTTATATATCAAGAGCCTCAATCGTGCCGTAAATTATGATCCTGTTCGGTGACGAGTTGTTGTCGTACAGCAGAAACCTATTTCCATCAAGGGTCTTTGTTAAATCGTCAGGGATACGAATGTCTTCAAGAGTTTCTCCTAAACTGTAGCTGCCGTAATTTTGATGACGAAAGTAATTAATTGCACGTTTCATGTTAGATGAGAGACCAAGTGCTGCTGCTGAAACGCCCGTTTCCGCCGCCATCTTTTCCATTGCCATCATGACTTCATTCATCGGAGTAAAACGGTTTTCCTTCATCATTCCTTTCCCCTTGGCCACTATTTTACTCCTCTTGATCCTTGAAAGTACAAAAAATGTGAGTAAAACGATTTTTTTTAAGTTTTATTGTTAGCTATTACTCCTCGAAATCTGGTCTACAGGAATGAATCGCCTTCAAAACTGCTCCACCTTTTAGTAAATTCAGCCTCGTTGAGCAAGCCACATTTTTTATGCAGCAGTATTAGCTTCATTCGACTAATCTCACAATTCCATTCAAATAAATGTTCTTTACAGGCGAGAAAATCTCGTTTCCGACTTCCAGGAATTTTCTCCACTTCAACTTGCCTTTCCATGTTTACTAAATAAATACACAGAGGAAGAAAATTCACATTAAGTCTGTAACAACTCAAGTATAAAATTGAAGCGTCCGTGCTGGCAAAGACTAGAGTGGAAATATGAGCACATCCTAAAGCTATCGTTTTCAAAATTCTACAAGTTGACCTGTGCAAGTGATTAATGTATGCAGTTGTTTGTTATGAAGTTTGCAGTCGGCAGCTTTGAATTGTTGTGTTACTATTAGCAACGGAGGACGGCCCGTCGGAGGGAATAATGTTTGGAGGTGTATCGCACGGAGGGGATATCTCTGGCGGGATTAAAGTCCGAGGGATTACCCCGGAGGGGATATCTCGCAACTCCGTATGAGGTTGCTGCCGCAATTATAGCGTACTTCAAATTCCTCTTCCAGCTTCGTATGGCCGAGATTCGAAGCTGTAGGAAGTCTGATCCAGAGCGTAGGGCTGAATTGCCTCCCATCAAATCTTACCAACTTTACATTGATGGAAACTATCGAACCATTTAGCGATTAAATCAAATGCGAGTCCTGGATAGAAAAATCCACGTTAACATAACAAGCTTATGCAAAAATGGGTCCATCTGCAAGGTGGAAACCGCTCGCTTGTACATTTTCGGACAATAATTTTGCTGTAAGTAAAGGTAATGTGCCCTCACCTAGACAGGCCTGTATTTTGTTGTATAGTATTTGCCTATCGCGTAGCTATCTACATCTCTCAGTTTTTGGCTGAATCCATCACGCAAACTACATTGTACAAAGCGCAATATGGACAGGGTAAAATATAACTAAACAAACTAGGCAAAGCTTTCATCTTGCAAGCGCTTGCTTAAATTGCTCAAAAAGTTGACTTCCGCAGCAAGAGAGCCATAAAAGCGGAGAAATTACGTATTTATTTTATTCCGTCTTTCGTGGATTACAAGAAAGAAGCCGCTCGTCTGTGCAGTTCATGGCTAAGAAACACTAATTTCTGCAATCTCGCTTAGAAGTCGGCATGTGCCTCTAATTGCGAAGCAAGCGCATAGGGAGAATATATTCCAAAGAAAACTTAAGATGATACAAGAGAACTAAATAGATTAATTTTCTCATGGAAATTATTCTACGTATCTTACTTTAGAAATAATAGCTGAACTGTGAGTATGTAGAATCTTAGAACACTGCTTCGAGACTCTGTCACTGTGGAATACTTTTCAAATGGTCAGCACCGCAGAACATGCTTAAGCATATTGCAACTAAAGACACTTGTAGTGTCGGTTTGTCAACATTTTCGAACTTCAAACTATTCAACCCAAAATTAAAGTTGTTTACAGTCCTGCAGAAATAAAAAGAACTGCTTGTACTCGAAGATTGTGGTAGCCTGCGCTGCCTTTCGTCATGCTCACCAAGTCCGAGCGTTATGCGGTTGTCAAATTCTTCAGGATTTGCAGCCTCATAGGACCACTTCCAATCGAAATTGACATGGCAAGTTGGCACTTTGAAGTACCTTTGATCAGAAAGCAATGGATTTGTGCGGTTTCGTACAGTATATTTATGCTTCACACGCTGTACAAAATCGGCAGCTTGGCCTACGCATACTTGCTCGTACCAGATGTCCAACTACATCAACTTGTGCTTCATACCGTTGTGACCATATCAGCTACAGTGTTTGTCTTCTGGTACTACGAAGCATACATTCATGATCCTGCACTGTTAGCGGCTTATGCCAAGATGACTCTGGTCGGAAACGACGGAGGTAATAGACTTTTGGGTAGTTTACAAGAAGCCAGAGGTACGAAATAATTTTTTATCCAGGGCCTACTGGACTGGATGATGAAGTCAAGGGGCGGTGGGTAACCAGGTTAAAGGAATACTCGATGCAGGACTTGATTGCCACAAGCTTGCCACACATGATAACGTTGGCAATAATAGTAATAACCGTCTCGTACGTCCACGATCCTACCATGAGGCTTCTGCTTTACACCGCTCTACCTCGCCACCTACAAACTGGTGCTACGTTTGCACTGTGTCTAATAGAGGAGTTCCGGTTTCTTCTAATAATGGTTACCATAGCGGTCCCAATATGGCAGCTGCAGGTCCTCTCTTTTGACCTTGTGTGCAATCAGCTTGAGCTGTTGATTCGAGAAGTCCAAAAGTAATTTCAGTTATGGTCATATAAAGTCAGTCCTTGAGGTTGATCTAATAAAACTTTTGGAATTACTCAAAGCGGAACACTGGATACCAGAGCAGTCTACAGGATACTGCGAAAGCTACAGCTCTACGCATCAATGCTGAACAATGTCAACAGATTACTTGATATTCACTTGGAAACTGCTGAGCATCTCAGTGTGCATACTAAGTGGCTTCGCAGCGGTGGCACATTTCAGTGAACACCCAATATTTGGCACCATGTACTACGTCATTCTCTTCGATGTTGTAATGACTTACACATTCATTTACGAGAAGGCTTTCAAGGTTCCGCAATTGTTCGACCAAGCGGCTGCGTGTGCTTTGTTGCACGTCCGTGGATACCGACGCAACGTTTTCAGGCTTCAGATTCGGTCGATCCAGCCTACTGGAATCAAAGTTGGAGATTTCCACAAAATGGAACGAGCGTCAACGTTAATTTTCATAAATTTCGTCTTGATTAACATAGTAAACATGCTGGTGGCTTATGGTTGAGATAAAGTATGACTCTCGAAGCGCACCCACGGAAGCAGGCACGATATTTCGCGGAAATGACATGAAAATTGAGACCAATGGTTCGTTGACGTTAACTACTGTACCCTTATGTGTTTTGCAGTAGTGTGTTTCCACATGTACTTCCAAAACCAACCAGGATTGTTGAAAATTTGGGGCTCCCTCTTAAGGTCACATTTTACACACATACATTCTCTGAGCTCTCAGCTTTCGAACAATGTGCTTTACCTGTCTCTGCGATACTTATTTACGGAGATATGGGCGTTCAAAATCTAAAGAAAGCCCCATAAGACTCCATGTTAAAACAATTTTTTTTGCGAATTGGCATATCTCACCCAATGGTTGATCGATGTTGATGATTGTTTTGATCAAAAAATTACCCCAAGACTCTTGTATCAGAATTGGTACCCAGCATGTCTGTAGCTCTTAAACTCTTGAAGTCCTTCAAGTTTAAAAGTGTCAAGTCTTCATTGGCCCACCCTGTACTTTCAGCTATTATGACAGTATAGTTAAAATCAGCCATAAGGGTTGATCTAATTAATATTTTGGAATTCTGTAAAGCAAAACACTGGATACCAGAGCAGTGTACAAGATTCTTCGAAGCATACAGCTATACGTCTCAATGTTGTTCAATGTTACCAGATACTTGATAGTGTTATGGATACACATAGTTATATGAAATTATCTGATTGCCGATTTGTACATTCAGAATTAGGCCCTTTTCTGGAATGAGTCTACCAAATTGTTAAGTAATTATCAAGAATCATTCAGCGTTTGGCTGGCTTACGATTTACATGTGATGTATATCCCTTGTGCTTAAGATTACTGGTGTTGGTACCAATTGAAACTGTTCCTGATTGCTACATACTTTCCTGGTTACTGACTATTTTAACAAGATGCCGGGTAACGATCCCAGCACCTCTCACATTCTCCTCTCAATATTCACCTGTAAACTGCTGAACATCTTGTGGCTACACAGCAGTGGCACATTTCCGTGAACATCCAATATTTGGCATCATGTACGTACTACATCATTCCCTTTGATGACTTTAACACATTCATTTATGAGAAAGCTTGCAAGGTTCCTCAATTTTTCTACCAAGCAGCTGCGTGTCGCGTGTGCTATCATTTAAAAATTCCCAATGCTATTCCATTCTCAAAACCCTACACATCTTAGATCAATACAAGCAGTTACAAGCTCCTTTTAATACTACAATGGGGATTGCATTTAATAAGATATGTAAACATAACAAGAATAGTAGCATAATTGAACCTTTCTCCGTTCCCATCATCGTAATTCACTTGAAACTACGACGCTCACTAGCACTGGATCTGTTGAAGAGAACACATATTGCAGAAGGACATGTTTTCAGAACATTTTACTTGAATTGAATCCTATTATTCTGAATAGAAGAATGTCGTCCATCTCCAAGCTTGTAGAAACACTTGGGAAGATCACGTTTTGCCTGTTCCCGGAAAACAACCTT
>JAQIWI010000952.1:0-20488 GCA_034698825.1 Deuterosminthurus bicinctus | reverse complement strand
AATTAGTATCTCGGGTGCTTGAAAATCATCATGAGTAACTTGGTTCGGGTTCACTTGTTAAAACTTACGCCAGATCAGCAGGGATGTTCAGCTTTCTCTGTCCGCCAACTCGCATCCCTTCAACTCCAATATGTATGGCTTGGAGTATGGTATTTTCTGCTCCTAATTTGAATGTGAGGCCCCGTTGTGAGGTCTCTTGATAAAATGGGATGACATCCTTTCCAACTCTTCCGGTGCAATGAATGCTGACAATATCGCCCATTCGTGCGACGGATCCTTCGCCTTCCATCAGGTCCTGAATTCTAATTCCACCTAAGAACAGACCATATGAAGACTCAGTAAAACCATTGCTACTTGGTTTCACTGATAAATGACAACTCGAATTGAAATCCAGGTTAAAATCCGCAGTACCTTTTCCAGTTACGGCAGGCATACGTCCAGGAGATGCAACTGGTTTCGAAGGCTGAGACTTTCCTGTACGTGCCCTAGACTTACGTCCAGTTGGAGTTGGAGTTATAGAAATGACGCTAACATCATGACCTTTGACACTTGCAGCAGCTGGTTCAGCTTCGGGAACCAGTGATGCCGGAGTCGGAAATATTTCACTCAGTTTCAAAGATCCCCTCGTAGACGCCCGTGTCTTTTTTGCTAATCTCTGGGAAGTAGATGCTGGGATCGGTCTTTGGTGCCATTCAACATTGCTGACAACTGGAGGTTGGACATTTGAGTGATACCTTGCGATATTTAAACGATCCGCAACAGGTCTTTGGAAGTCCGGGGAGATCTGAAGGGCGGATGTTTTGGGAAGAATAGTACTGACTCCATCATCGCTTAATTGATCGGTATTATCGACATCAGCATCAAGCTTTCTTTTCTTTTCGACGGGTAGACGTAACGAACAACTGTGACATCGCTTTGTGCCACTGATACAGCCGAGAGATGAAGTTTCCGTGATAGAATATCCCGTCAGATGTACTGTAGCATGATGACTTCCTTCAATTCTTAAAGCTAAATTAGCTCCTTTTTCGAATTTCACTTCCAAGGGCACTTGACATGGAGTGTTTTCCAGTGATGAGGACAGAATGCAGAGAAGAAATTCCACATTCTCATACTTTGCGAATAATTTGACTCTGTCTTTGGCTGTATTGAAATAGAAAATAAATAAATAATTAATTCGCTTGACTTTGCGTAGTTTGCTTTATACTTTTGTAATTTAGGATTATTACCTCCCGGCACATAATTATCTGGCTCAAGTACGGCTTGTCTGATGACAAAACTTTGATTGACTTTCTGCACGTAGTTCATTCCACTTGAAACTTGCATTCCTGTCGGAAATATTCATAAAAGAGAGATTAACGTATATATACATCGTAAATGCAAGGGATGATGCTGAAAAAACTGTACATATATATGCGTAAAAAACTTACCCCAAAATAATTTATCTTGTGCCATCGCTAATAATATAATCTATGTAACAGTATACTGTTTCTTCACAAATCAATAAGATTGATTCTTTAGAAATCAAACTAAAGAATTATTAAGTGACTCATCCGGCGTGAGATTCTACACTACAGTCACAGTGACAGTTACAGATGACAGAGCCGCAGCTAAAAGTTAACATTTTCAAAGTACATGTGGGGTTGTATGAAGAAGCCAAAGACGCAAGCATTCCTACAAAAATCAAGCATTTGGTCCTATGTCTCTGTGTACACAGTACAGTATGGGCCGGTCTGGCTCGCATGCTATATAAAGACCTCTTAAGAGATTACTTGATACACATGATGTACTTCTATTTGCTTAAACTGGCTCCAATCTGTCATCAAATAAGGGAGCATTATCAAAATGTACACATATAGGCATCATCACTTTCCCAGCTGGTTATATAACTGGGAAGATTTTATTCCAAAGGCATCAAGTAAACGTCTATAGAAAACAGAAATAAGTCTGTGCAGGAGTCAATAGCATTTAAGGCTATTGCTATTATGCAGTTTAATACCGAAGGGACGTAAACAATTAAGCCCGAATGTTATTTTTTTAAATTACATTCCTGTTCTTTTTAATACTTTAATTATTTGAATAGCTATATATTTATATTATATAATTTTTCTCTCACGTTACCCCACATACATATGCAATCAATGCTTTTTTGATGGTTGAGAAGGCTGCTTGGCGTATTTGCTAACTTTATGACGTGAATTAAATGGTGTAACGGTAGCTTTATGGGTGCTAAGTACAAGGTAAATGCTGGATGCATGTGGATTTATGATGGAGACTATTGTGCATTGATTTCTTACAGGTGGAGGTAATTGGGTGACATTGTAAGACTTTGACGCCACTTAGGAAAATTACGAATGTAGCCACAGCGCTTGTAGTAGTTCGATTTCTGCTAGATTCCAATTCCTGCATGAGTACTCCATAGGACCGAGACATAATAGTATTTTAACCTGCTGACTGAATCCCTTAAAAAATCAATACCAATCTTCATGAATCCATTGACTTAAATGTGGAACCTGTTGAAGAGCTGTACTCGTCGGTGTCCGCGTTGTATCCCTTCATATATCGACCTTAAAGGCAATTATAGAACTGGACAATGTCATGCTTATGTTTCACAGTCCCCCAGATTTTCAGTAGAATTCAGCCATTTGTATCCATATAGATATTAACCCAAGCCATTGTGAATTATTGAATTATCAATCATCACTACGGCAACGCATGAGTCTGTGTACAAAGCGTTAACTCTTCCAACTTCTACTTATTTCAAAGCGTGATTTTTATCGAGCAAACTTTCTGGTAGTCTACCTTCGCTTCACATCTTTAAGGACAAAAAGCGGGATTCAACTCGATTATTTCTCGTCAAGGTCAGCTACAACATTTCGAGCGCGTCCCCCCCCCCCCCCATTTCTTCGTCATCATTGGTTTAAATAACCACACTAGAAAATGAGGACCTCTAAAGGCTCTACAACAATAACCACACTTGAACCAGCGGTAGCAGTTGAGGAGAAGTCATCGAAAACGAAAGTAACTGCTGACAGGGGGTCCAAGACTAAAGTAGCCAAATCAAAGCAAGCGAGTGCCAAAAACTTGAACAGTAAAGCCAAAGTAGGAGAGGATCAAAAGGATGGGTACGCTTTGCAGTTAACTTGAGTGCATATTAATCCCATCAAATTCAACAAAAAGGGCCTTCTATTACAGGGAGGACATCTACAATGTTGAATCAGACGAACTCCTGGATCTCTTTGTCGTTGCACAAGAAGTTCAAAAGGGCCCGAGAGTTATCAAACGTGCCAGTGGCTATGAGATTTTGGAACAACTTCGTCTTGGGCCAGATGTAATATCATTTCAAAGCTCAAGGAATTTTCATGCTAAAGATTTTTTGGGCAAATGCTTTATAGATCATTGACGAAGGTTGGGAATGTACCCCATTGCCCCATTGGATGGGGAAGGAGATACTCCCTAATTATTCTGTCCTTATGACCAAAGCTTCCAATGAAATCGTCGACATTGTAAGTAGCTTAACACCAGGAATGAAATGCTGACTATATTCGTAACATAGAATTTTCGCCTGGCAGACTCCGAAAGAATCTGCACAAATCTCCACAATTGGCTTTGACATCCGTCGGTATCAGCAAACAAGTAAATCTCCGCCTATGAGCTGGAACGCCAGTTTAACAACTTTGGAGGAGGAAGAGTTTGAGGCTGAAGTCGGAATGATTCAAGATTATCAAGTTGTCCGTAAGCTTCATTAAATGGCAACGAAGAATAATCTGTAACTACGCCATGATTTTTTTTACACTGTCCATGAATTGCAGACAAACTCTTGGTGGAGGATGAAGATGAGAAAGTCTACACTTCAAGAATTGTCAAAGTCAACTTCCCTGATGGGACATCAGTAGAGAAGAGAAGATTTCGAGTTGTACTATCAGAATGCGAGACAGTTTTCACATTGGAACTCCATGGGAAATTTGAGCTCGAGAGCGTCGAAAACTACCAGCTCATCGAAAAGAACAATGAGCGCTATAAGAAAGTAAATCCAACCTAAATGTCAAGGCAGTTGAATGGCATTTTAAACGCTTTTTGTTCATTAGATGGTTCAGCACCATTTAGAATCGGACGCGTATTCTAACCGTTTCGCTCAGACTTTTGAAGCTCGCCTGAGGGACCAAGCGACGGAATATCGGTCACCTGCAGCTTGTGATGCAGGGGTGCAGGCTAATTATTATATGATTGAAGATGAATACGACGCTTATTATGAGGCAGAAGCCAAGCGGAAAATGAGGGAGGAGGGTACGAACTTTGACTAATTGTGTTTTTCGTTACTTTACTAAATTGCCTTCAATTTGCATTTGTAGAAGCGGCACAAATACGCGCTCTTCAAGAGCGCATGAAGCTTGAGCGCGATGCAATCGCAATCCAAAAGGACGAAGATGAGGACTCTGACGATGATGACCTGATGCCGATTTCCAGTGGAATCGACTGGAAAAAATATGGAAACAAATACGATGAGGATGAGGAAGATGATGAGGGCGCTTATCGCGATGTAGAAGAACGAGAGTTTGAGTACACCGATGCTGAGGACGAGTTCGATACGGCTGTTCCCCTTGAAGGTAGCCTGGCCCACCTTGACCTGAGCCTGAGACATCTGACGATGCAAAAACAATATAACTAATTTTTAATTTCTAACAAGAAATCTACGAGCGACAACAAAAGAAAGAAGCACAAGCCTCATTGATCGTACTGCCGGATATTTCCATGGCTGTCGTATTCCTCGACCGTCTGATAAGCATGGAATTCATGCAAGATAATCAAGCGGATATGCGAGGCTTTACCATATTAAATGCTAATAGAGACGCTGATGATAAAAAGGAGAACAGTACGTTATATTTTAAAGCTTTGTGATTGGCAAGAATGGAAATTTTAATCAATGAATTATCTCGCAGAGCCACATTTCTTCAACTTAATCGAAGACACAAGGGGAAAGCAAGCCCAACTTGATCTCGGTCCTAACATTAAGCGCTACTGGTCACTCAAGACGAACATAACGAAAGGACGAGAAGTGACGGATATTGCTTTGCATCCCAAGAATGGGGTACGAGTTGGACCATAAGGATAAAAATAGCCAAACATATTCACAACAAAATAAACCACAAAATTCTGTCCTTTTTTACAGAACATGATAGCAACTGCCTACGGAACCCATCGATTCAGCGATGACGAGGAAGGAATGGTCTGCATTTGGTCCGCCAAGAACACATTATACCCCGAACGAATCTATGAGTTTAGATCAGCAGTAACTTGCCTTGCTTTTGCGTCCATGACGCCATATCTTCTTGCCATTGGAATGCTTGATGGGAATTTGGTGGTGTATGATATTCGGAGCTACACTCCCATGCCCATGTCTTCCACAATGTCCGTTTTAACGTTACAAGAAAAGCATACAAAACAAGTTTACTCATTCGTGTTTGATTTTAGTGGATCTACTGACAAGCACGAAGGTCCAATATGGCAAGTCCAATGGTTCCAAGAGCAAGAAATGGCCACTACAGGGTCCATAAACGAGATGTTGCTTTCATTGGGGGATGATGGGAAGCTGAATAGATGGACTTCTAGTAAAGGATTTGATTCTTCAAGTAAGGTCTACATAAAATCGTGGAAAGTCCCAGGTCTTTTTAATGACACATTTATCAACAGTAATGCTACGCATCCGCCGATCGCCGCTCAAAATCCCAGGCCGACGAGAACGTCGAGCTGAAGCTTTAACATCGAATCTAGCAGTGGCGTATTCTATTTGCTTTTACCCTGGTGACTGGACTCAGTATTTGATAGGAACTGAAGAAGGCTTTGTTCATAAGGTTTCTCTCTTTCCAGCTTCAGCTGAACTTGTATTTATGTATGTGAATGTATATTTTCGTATTATTTTTCAGTGCTCAACTTCATTCACGGAGCAATTCCTAGGAACATACGTCGGACATTCTGGGCCAGTTTATCGCATTGTTTTCAACTCCTTTGACAAGTCTATATTTGTAAGTGCGTCTGGAGACTGGAGTGTGAAAGTATGGCGGGAGGGAAGCTATGCACCTCTCTTGTCTATGCAAACTGGTCTGGTAAGTCTCAACGAAATGTTCCTTTCTCACATCTGAGAGGTATAAGCTTCCATATAAAATGTAATTATAGAGAACGATGTTTGATGTCACCTGCTGCCCCACAATGTCCTCGGTTTTTGTTCTTGCAAGTGAATTTCATGTGGAAGTTTGGGACTTGACATTGAATACCCTTGAGCCCGTTGTCCAATTCACTCCACCGTTTGCAGTCGCGTTCCGAAGAGCTGTCTTTTCTTCTTATCTAAACGTAAGATTTCCTTTTAGCCCCATACGCGAGTAGCGAGCGTTTGCTTCTTAAAGATTTTTGCACTTCAAATGTTGTTTACATTATTCGGAATGCCTCAGGCTGTCATTTTGGGGGATGATGAGGGCGCTGTCACATTTTACGGACTTCGGGATTTCCCAGCTCAGCCGAAAACAGAAGATGAACAGGTTTGTCCCGTGCGCCCCTTGATGAGAGCTAACCTAAAACTATGAGAAAAGAGCTACATTTTCCATCAATTTTTTAGATTGAGCAACTACTTGAAGGACTGATACCAGGCTACAAGAAAAAAATTATGAAAGATAGTGCAGCAGAAGAGGCTCATTTCGACCATTATTTTGCTGATGAATCTACTCAACAACCAGGTGGGAGTGGTGATGCTGGAGCACCAGCTGAGACCGAGGAAAAACCTGAAGATGAACTTGGGAATAATCCAGATGCATCTGGGAGTGAAAAACCAGCAGCTGGAGAGCCTATTTCTGCCTCTCTTGGTTGACATTTTTTATTCGTGCCAAAGTCTACCATTCATGTTTTTTAAAGAGATTCTGTGTAATGAGCTGAATAAAAGCAGGAATTTTCTTGAAATTTCAATGCGCCATGTTGGCTGGTGTGGACTGTGAAAAACTTCAGTTCTACTAGCCTTGATGGGAACTGAGATCAAACTGAAATGTGTTGCCTATTTGACAATTCGAGTGCTCTATTATGGTACACAACAGCATCCATTTTTAAAGCTAACACCCACCACAAACGTTGACTACATAGAGTCATTAATCCACCCATTAAAAAATTAGCTGTTGAGATGACAATATACGCCCGTTGTAATTAATTCATATCCGTCAGCTTGTTGAAATGGGCGTGGCTCCTCTTTAATCAGTTAGTTATTAGCCTTCCTAATTTTTCTTGTCCCCAAGTGTCTGTGTACACTCAGTTTTACAAGCTATAATTTGACCTGATTTGAATATTATTATTTACAGTGTAACAGTTATTAATAATGTAAAGCTGATATGCGTTCGCCGATAATGAGTGTACTAGGATGTGCTTAGTTGATTAATTAGTCTGCATGTACACTAGTTGTGAAGAGTATCCTTTGAATCGCGTACCTTTTAACAGTAGCAACCCTTCATCAACGCCTTGCATTTATACCATGTATACTTAGAAGTGAATTTTTACATGTTTTCCCAGCCACATCGTTACGATCCAATTTCCACCTTGAATGATGATGCAGTTACAAAGGAGAATCCAGGCTAATCATGAAAAATATCCTCTATAACTTATTCATTAGGGATGAAGATTGAGAGTAGAACAATAAGCCATGCTATGTGAGAATGATCAGACGCCGTGATGACGCTGGATAACAATGGACATAAAGTGGCCACCCTTTGAGCGTCCACTCTGATATTCCTTTACAAGTAATAAAGGACACATTATTTAACTTGAATCAGTCAAGGTCTTCTACTCCGACAGAAATGAAGACGTAGATGGGCCTATTAACTGATCATACATACAGATAGACAATTAATCTGGCTCTCAAGTCACACATACACACACACACAGACTCTTCCGCAAGAGACGTTTCATATTTCATAAGAAAAATCATATGAAGAGAGATAACTTCCTATATGCCCACACTGAATATTAAAATACACTGATTTATCTCCCGTGCGCAGTCAACAATGAGTTGGCCCCTCAGTTGTTGCTCCAGTTACATCTAATAATTGCATAAGCTTCAAGCTATAATGGCTCCAGGAATTGAGTATCATGTACAGATGATTTTTTTTATCATTCTTCACTTTTTGGCATAGGGGAGAGGATTTGACCACCAGCTTAAAGGATACTTGGCTATAAAAGCTGGAGCAACTGCCAAAGATAATTCATAAGTTTTCGGACTGAGCAATTAAGCCCATTAGCTTCTCCTTTGGAAAATATGAAGAGTTTTGTAAGTTCATACTGAAATTTTCATTACGATTTTCTTTGAAATAATTACATTGCCCCATATTCATTTATTTTCAGTTTTATTTCAGCGACTGAATCATGTTTGACCATAACTGTCAATAAATTAAATTATGATTTTGTTTAATTGGAAACAGGTGGTTTTCGCTGCTGTTTTGGCTTGTGCCTACGCCAAGCCAGGACTTGTCCTTAACGGCCTTGGACTTGCTGCTTCTCCTTTGGCTGCTGGAACTATTCAATACACTACTGGACTATCTGGACCCATCCAATTGGCTGCTGGACAAATTCAATATGCCGCTGCTCCAGCTATCATTGCCCCAGCTGTGACCAAGACTCAATACCACGCTCAAGATGAGCTCGGTCAGGTCAGCCATGGATACGCCCACCCAGGGCAAGCTGCCGCTGAGGTCCGTGATGCTTTCGGTAATGTCCGTGGATCCTACGCCTACATTGACCCCAATGGAAAGGAAGTCCGTGTCAACTACGTGTCTGACGCTGTGAATGGTTTCCGTGTTGAATCCAATGCTCTGCCCGTCGCTCCAGAAGCTCCAGCTGCTCCTGCTTTGATTGCTCCAAAACCGGTGACCGAGACTCCAGAGGTTGCTCAAGCTCGTGCTGAACACGCCAAGGCCGTTGCTAAGGCTTCTGCTGCCGCTGCTGCTGCTCCAGAAGAGCCAGCTCAGAGCCGTGCTGGTCCAATTGCACTCTCTGCTGCTCCAATCACCGCTCCAGTTGCTATTGCTGCTCCAGTTGCCATTGCTGCTCCAGTTGCCATTACTGCTCCAGTTGCCATTGCTGCTCCAGCAGTCGCTGTCCGTGAAGCTACCTTGACCAAAGTTGTTAACAACCCAGGACATGCCATCTCTTACTCTGTGGCTTAAGATTTTTAAGTTTCTTCTGCTAGTTTTTTATCTTCCTGCACTTGTTTCATTTGGTCTTCTTGAATTCCCACTGGACATGATTTTTATCTTCCATTCTTCATTTTCTGTCTTGCGTCTATCACGCATTCCCTCTCTGTGCTGTAATCTGTCTATATACATTCTGTTGCCTTTTCTTGACCTAGTCACTCTTTCCCTGTAATATCTTGTCATCTTGAACTTGAGCATTTTTCTAATAAAAAAAAACTCTTGTTTTTGTACACCTCTTCTGCATGCCTCTATGCACATAATATAGAAAAAGGGACAAGTGGTTCCACATGGGCGTGAGACTGCAAACTTCAGGAAATTCTGCTATTATTAAGCACGTGGAAAAACTTTAAAAGAAGGAAATGCCAGGATTCAGGACGTTCTGCTACATTTTTTATGGTTCCGGAAGCTCATCGAGAGTTGGTTTCGTCGTTAGTACAACTTCTCTGCTGGTATTGGCATGCGCAACAGTCGGTAGAGTGCCCCTTCGAGTTGAGACACGTCTTGACCATGACGACACTTTGTCTTCGTACTCTTTGTTCACCTTCTTATACGTCTCTGCTGCATGTGCTGTTTGAATGAGAGAGATGAATAGAAATTAATGATAAAACAGAAGGAAATATCAATAAGCTATTTGTTAACTTTAGTATAGTAAGACTTACCCAGAGCTTCCTCTCCAAATGGCCCTGAAGTTCTCCTTGGAATTTTGACAGAGCGCTGGCTATTTCGACTGGAACTTCGGCTGGACATAGTACTGAGCTGCCTTGTACATGGCGACCTACTTGCAGGGTCCTCTGGTGTGGGTACTTGAGCAGCTGCCTCAATCTCACTCACCACAATCTGTTCCGCTTGATTCTCCTCGTCATAGTAACTCTTCCGTTTGGTGCAACTATATACAAAGAATTCCAAATAGATTCTGCAATCATCACGTACATACCCAACCAAATAAATTATGACAGCCATTACCATTGTTTGCATTTTCGGATGAGTATTAGAGAAGCAGCAAGCAAGAGCCCAGAGATAATTAGCGTCAGGATGGCTTGAACAAAGTTTGGAATTTGAATAAGTGGGGATGCAGAGGCTGAAAAATTGGGTTAAAAATTAACTTCCAACCTTATTGCACAAGTAAGAAGAAAAGTAAGAAAGCAATAATCTTTATAGTACGTCACCAATCGAGTTACTTACGAGTTGATGGAATGTCCGAGACTATGTCCAGCGGGTTGGAAATTTGCAAAACTACATGATCACTCTTATCAGAAGTTACATTATTATTGTAGGCACTTAACAGGCTATTTATTTCCATTGTGAAGGCGGTTGACCAACCGGATATTGTGTGTACTTACTAGTGAGCTGAAGCTATGCGACTGTGAATGTGAGGACCCTGTCTCGGTCCCGACATTCGGAGTTGATGCATCAACAGATCTCACATCAGCCTTGAGATGATGATGATCAGCGGGAATCTGCTCTTGGAAAGATGAGCTTGTTTTTTAGTCAGTCTATATGAAACTGAGTAGACAAGTGAAATACTAGTGTGACTTTTCATTGAGCAAAATGTGTGCCAATTTTTCCCCCGTGTCAAAGCATGTTTTTTTGGCATGGGCTCAAACGATACACTCCTTTGTAATCTTCTCGCTTGATATTTTTTTTAGCTTCATACATCCACTCATACATACTATCCGCCATGGCCGATGCAATAATAATAATAATGTCTCGGGTATTTATAGCTGCTCTTGAGTGAGAACCTTCACAAAGATTTAACAAGTAGTACCGACAAAATTATTTTCTTCTCTGCATCATTTCACTCTTTTTACAACAGCTCATAAATCTCTTCAGTTAGCCGCGCATGCTGTATATATCTCTGCTCAAAATAAATGTTTCTTTTTCCCATCTGTGCTGCTTGTTTTGTAATATAATGTTGGTGTTTTCTTATTATTATTTATACTCATCCACTTGCCCTTTCGATACCTTGTCCTTTGTCAACCACGGAAAAATGAAGCAAGAAGCAACAAAACCTTGCGGTAGAGCCAGCCACATAGAGCCAATTAAAAAACCCTCTGTGTTCCCTTCAAAAGTCAAACACTTGAAAAGTATGTAGACAATTTTAATCTTGTCAATGAGGGAAATTCATGTCAGACTGGATTTTACTGGCTTGCTGAATGCAAAGTATGCATTTTGGCTAGAGTCTTTGCATTTCATTACTTTCACAGTCTACTGGCTACACTAATGGGGGGAATTTCACGGAAAGTGTCATCCGAAAATACATAAGCTCCGGGGCTATTATTAAATTTGCATAATTACATATCCCTGTATTTTATTTTCGGACTTTGCTATCAGATGGACTGGCCTGATGTGACGAAATTAGGACACGAAACGAAGGCGACCCCCGCAAGCCTTTGGCGATCCAATTCTTCATAATAAAATAATAATAATTGGTTGCACGGTGCCCCAGAATCGCTACAAATGACACGACGAGAGGGAATATTTCAAAGGCGATGTTGTCATCAGTTTTATGCCGGAATATTTTGCGATTTTGCGAAATCACAACAGCACGACTCAACCAGCCGGAAATATCTGGCAGCATTTTTTTAATACAACATCTTTAAAGATTGAAAGTAATCCAACATGGTGCTGGACTTGAATGAAATTAAAAACAATCCGAAATTTGACCCGAGTACATGGCTGAGCAAAGTTATTTCAAGTGAAGGAGGGGATGAAAATTCTGCGGTGAGTTTTGTCATATGTTGTCATTAAATTTTGGAGTTAAAAATGAGATATTCATTGGGATTGTTTTCATAATTTTTTCAGGATTTGGTCGCATTATTAAGTGTGGAAGTTGAAGAAGCCATTGCCAATTGCAATGAGAACATTGAGAACATTACGGGGAAGGTAATAAATTATAGACGAGTATTGCAGTCATCAATTAAGGCAGTCTTAAACCTCGGTTTTCATAATCAATTCTTAGATATCGGAAGAACTTCCTAAAATGGTCAGAGAGTTGGAAATAACTCAAAAGAAGGTGCTTCAGTTGCAACAAGATGTCAGAATTGGACTATCTGAAGCGGAAAATGTAACGCTATACTTCCATTGACATGGACACCTTATGTGTCGAGAAGTTGACAAAGAGAATTTATGTTCTTATGAGTCCTTATTAAAATGTTGCAGGTTCAAAAGAAAACCACTGTGTCCATGACAACTTTAGAGAAACTGGACAGGATGAAGAGCGTCGTGGTTTCAACATCTACAGCATTGCAAGAGGCGGATAAATGGACTTCATTGGCCAAACAAATCGAGCAATTATTAGATTCGGGAGATGTCAATAAGTCATATGAATGTATTTTGGGGATGGAGAAGAGTCTGTCTGTTTTGAATGCAGCTCAAGCTGAGGAAAGACGCTTGATTTTAGAAGAAATGAAAAATAGGCTTGAGGCTCTTGCTACCAGATATCTTGTGCTTGCCTTTGACACGAGTAATTCGGGTAAGGCTCTCTATTCAATTTTGCAAAAGTATTAGTTGTAGTGACTGAATAATTTGTGTGTGACTGTAGATAATGCCAAGTATTTCTTCACCATGTTTGTGAACCTCGACCGTGTTCAGCAATTTGTCAAGTATTTCCAAGACTGCGAGAAGTTGAAATTGTCCCAAGAATGGAGAAAACTTGTGGAGTCCTCATCTTTCAAAGATGCATCTGTCAAGTTTTATGATACGGTCATCGACCATTGGCATTCTAAGGTAAGTAAATCCATGGAGCAGTACTTCTCACCTTATGATGGCCGAAAGATGTAAAAAAAAATAAATGAATACTTCTCGTAGCTCGCATGGTGCAAGGTGATATTTTCGGAAGATTGCAATGTGAATCCACCCAACGTCCTTATTGATTTGTACACGAATACGCTAAGAGAACTGGAGCCTTCACTCTTGTTCTGTTTTGAGTCCGAGACGAAGAAACAGCCTTTCATTGATATTTTGGTCCACTTCAATCAATCTACCGACCGTTTTATGCAGCAAATACGCCAGCTTATTCATGCCCAAAGTATGTCAGAATACAATGTTATTTTTGTATCCTTTGAAACTAACTTTAAAAGATTCACTTGGTTATTATATCAAGGCACTCGCCCAGACACATACAAATTAGAGACCCTCCTCAAGACTTGCTTCACTCCATTCTTGAGCCAGTACGAAAAGTACGCGAAGCATCATGAGAACTTAATCTACCAAAAAGTTCAAGCTGCTACTGTGGCCGCAGTAGCTGCAGCATCTACAGGAAATTCTAGTGAAGGAACTTCCATATTGCAAGAAAGAATCGATAGCTCCAAAAGGCTTCTTCCAGAAATCATCTTACATATCAAAGAAGGTGAAGAGAAAGTGAAAGTGTTCAATAGAGGCTTTGGATATCTTCATTTCGGCAAAGGGTTAAGTGTACGTCGTAATTTAAAACTTGTCCGTGTTGCCATGGGTACTGATTTGCTATAATAATATTTCGCCATTCTTTCAGAATGGACTGGAAAGATTCGTCATGTGGAATCATGATATACTCCGCTTCATGGAGAAGTCATTGGAAGGCCCAACTGAGAATCGTAACGCCCTGGAAAATGTTCTAGCTTTCACGGAAATTTGCGGAGAGATGCTTCGCCAATTGGCCAAACTGGATCAAACCCTGAGTGGTAATTGTGCCCGCGTATTTGGGGCCATGAAAAACAACTCTGATGGAGGGCCTTGGGATGACTACTGGAATTACTACCTGGACAATCAGCTTCGAAGTGAAATCATACAGTTTGTTCAAAAGAAGGAGACATTGTTGGGAAGAGCAGTAAATCAACTGAAGAAGTTATGCCGCGATGCTACTCAGTTGTTGATGAGAGTCACTACAGAGCCAATTCACAGTCAACTGAACAAGAGTTTCTCGGTTGGAGATTCAAGTTTAAAAGAGGCCATTCCCAGCGAGTACATTACTCAAGTTGGAGAGTATCTCATGCTGTTACCCCAAAATCTTGAGCCATTTATTGTATCAGAAAGTTCAGCTATCTCTTATGCCTTTGATCAGACTTCTGAGGAGTAAGTGGCCGTCATGCTGAAAACTGTCTACCTCAGCAAAATCCTCCTCAAATTATCCTAATTCATCATCTTTTTAGGGTCGGACGTGCTCCAGTGGACTTCATTTTGACATCCCTGGCTGGTATCATTTGTGATTTGTATACCGATCGCATCCTTAAAATTACATCTCTTACGGAAGGTCAAGCTCGACAACTAGCTCAGGATATCGGTTAGTTGTAGGTTTTTATTTTAAACGAGCATGCAGAACACTAAATACTTTGTGTGTCACAGATTACCTCGACAGCGTATTGGAAGATTTGGGACTGAAACTGAATCAAGATCTTACAGAAATCGTGAAGGTGTTGAAGAGTTATTCCAATATCAATGCCGTTGCGGACAAGTGCTCCGCTAGAATTGTAAGCGCCTTGAAGCGGATGCAAGTTACTGGAAGTCAATGAAGGAATCGTTAAATAAATATTCTAATATGTTTAATAAATTTGTAAAAAAAAACAATACAAATAGTTTCAGTCTATTGTACTATTAGCCATGAGTAGCACAGCTTAAAGTGACTTAGTTGGTGGTAAACATTGAATATCAACTACCAAATGATCAACACAAGGCCCATAGGATTTGACTCTCACAATTTCTAGCACCTTGATTGACCACTCTTGGTTGTAAAGCTTGAGAAATATTGCCCGTAGCTCCAAAATAACTTTATCTGACCAATGTACCCAAGGAGGAAGGTACTTGTTCCCTTCCAGTTTCTCAGTCTTCCCTTCCTGGTGCTCCTTAGTCCTTTCATCTTCTTTCAAATCAACATTACCATGAACATGTAGAATCCCCCCAACATGTCTTTTCAAAGCAGCACATGCAACTTCCCATGACGACTCCGAACTCGGTATCAGCCCCAAGTTGACATGATCCGTGACATTCTTAGGACACACCAGTCGATTATCCCCCACAAGAACTTGACATCGCTCTTCAACTTTGTTCAACTTCAAATTCTTCCTCAGCGCATCCACCGCATCGGGGTTCCATTCACAAGCATAAACTTTTTCAGCTTTCGCATGTACTAAATATGACAGTGTGAAGTAGCCAATTCCAGCGAATAAATCCACCACAATCTTATTATGAAGGTCCCAAGATGATATTCTTTCTTTCTCGCTGATGTTCCCACTGCTAAACATGCACTTTGTTAAGTCCCAAGTGTATCTTATCCGATTTTCTACTTTCAGGACCCAGCCATCATGACCGTAGAGAAGCTCTATTTGTGGACGTCTGTACAGGTCATTGGGTGTCACACTTCCAGTCTTCCGAGCGATTTTTTCTACATTTAACGCGTCACATGTGATTGAAAATAGCTGATCTTTCAGTTCCGATCTTTCCCACACTTGACTCGAGAATACATTCGGCCCGAATATTACAGCTTTTCCATGTTTTTCCCACTTTTTTGGTAGTTCTGAGTTCAGGTTTGGTGTCCATAGATTCATCTGCTGCATAACTGACTTGATGTTTTCTTCCAGCAGTTTTCTATCGCCCATTTCCGGTTGGCCATTTACTGGAACAAAAAATTGCATGATAGACAATTATTGGATGTACATTAGAATTGCATCATATTAGACATAAATAAAATGAAGTTGACAATGGTGCAACTTACCTTTATCTGATGTTGGGATTCTTTCGTGGAGATTTCTGGAGCTAAAATAAACAATTTTGGATATTCCAAGCCCCAAAATATGATTTCAGGAAGAAAGTTAAGTAAGTTCTCCAGGACTCCAGGGTTTCACCTTTCCTGGAGAGGAAGAGGAGAGGATTGAACTTTTCATCAGCCCGACTCCGTCCCGCCAAACCGGAAATGCAATCGTGAGACCGAAATGAAGACACAATGGGAATCCCAATCTCCCAATGGGAAATGGGACAATATGCAACAATTTCTCTAGTAGTTCCAGGTGCATCAATAATTATTGCAAAATCCCATTTCATCAGGAACAACAATTTCGCATTTATTTATTATGAGGACGCACTGGAGTACAGGTACTATACACATATTATTCGGACTAATTTTAGAGATCATTTTTCCCCGTAAATGTTTTTTACTTACTTGGTATGCTATCATTTGATCCGTTGTTGGAAAGTTCAGAATGATAATTACGATAGTGAAGTTTCAAATTATAATTCCTTGAAAAACTCTTCCCACAATGCTCACATAAATGTGGCTTATCAACTAAATGACTCTGATTGTGCTTGATCAAATCACCCTTGCGACTAAAATTCTTCTCACAAATCTCACATGTGAATCTTTTGAGACCTGAATGAGTTGTGATTAAATGTACCTTCAAATTAGATTTCAAACTAAATGACTTGTAGCAAAGTTGACACTTGAATGGCTTGATGCCCTCGTGAGTCTGAACATGTCTGACCCAAGCGACCCGGTCAGTAAATTTCTTGCCACACATGTCACAGCTGTGAGGAGCTTGGCCATTGTGATACAAAAGATGTTGATTTAGCTGAGATTTCTTTCGGAAGGATTTAGAACAAGCGTCACATTTAAATGGCTTTGAATCTGATGAATGAGCTGTTTTCATATGAAGACGAAGCTCATGCTGTGAGTAAACGTTTGAGCAGACAAGACAAGGAATTTGCTTGGAATGAATCAGGACATGTTTGACTAGTTGACCTTTGACTTTAAATGATTTGGAGCAAATATCACAGCTGAATGACTTACTATCATCATCATCATTATCATCACCCATGGAGATTGTCTTAGAAGACTTGTTCATTGTTTTGGAAAACTCGGTCATATTTGACCCGATGAAGACCTGATCATCTGTAATACAATTGTCGTCCTCTTCTTCTTCTTCTGGTTTAATTATAGAATTCTGTTCATCTTGACCTTCTTTATCAAGCTTGAGCCCAACATCATCCTTGACCCGATGCTTAAGGACATGAAGAGTGAAATAATTCTTGTCACAAAACTTCTTGGAGCAAACTTGACACTTGAAAGGCTTCTCCCGTTTGTGAGTGCGAGCATGATCTTTGAGATGATGCTTGAGAGCAAAAGATTTCCCACAATCTGAACAACTAAATTGCTTCAATCCCGAATGAATGAGCATATGATCATTGTACTTGCTTTTATAACGAAATGTCTTGGAGCAATTATTGCATTTAAATTCACCAGTTGTTGTTGCTCCTCCTGAAGTGGACGACGAGTGATCTAACTCTTCGGCCTTGTGATCTTCCAGCGATGTCATGTGGTCCTGCATCGATATATCATTTGAACTTCCATATTGATTACTCCCACAAGTCTTCAGATCTGTTTCAATATTGTCGGCATCAAGTTTCTTAAGCTTGCCAAAAGTACCGCAACTGTCAGGGTCCGCAGATATTATTGCTTCTGTTGTTGTTGTTCCTGTAGCAACTGCAATGATTTCTGTTTCAGAAAAAAATGGAGAGATTTCTATGTCGGTCCAGTCTGGCGAGAAGAATTCATTCAGATCTGAAATGTCCATTGTGGAAGATGAATCTATGTCTAGAGGCGGAACGGTCATCTTGTCTGAGGCCATTTCTTTGGTATTTTCTTGTCGATGAATATAAGGTGTAGACGAAGAAGACGATGATTAGAAGTGTAGGAACATCAAAATGACTGGAACATCTAAATTCCCGAAAAATGAACATCAAACTTAAGTATGTGAATTCATCTCGAGAAGAATAATAATTTGAAAAAATACCTTGAGAGGAAATGAAGACTTTATAAAGTCTTCGGGGCGACTTGGAGACGAAATGTAAGGACTGAGGGCTGGGATGAGTAACTTGTGATAACGTCCATTTTGTTGATTGCTTCTCAGTCAGGGCAAGCTGCTCTGGAGGTTATAATGAGTACGTCTTAATTAGAAATAGATCGAGTGAGCCTTACAGGAATGAAAAGCTCCGATTTTCGGGCTCGTTCGAAAGTTCCCGGATGGTCTTGTCAGGATCATAGGAATGAGGGAATCAATATCCCTATCCGGGTAGTATAGAATCAATGCGTTTGCTCCTTTGATCCGGCGTGCCCTGACACACCTCTTCCCCTTTTTTTGGACCTGGAATACTGATGGGGTCTATCAAGACCTAATGCAAAAAAAATCCGATGCCATAATCAAATAAGATTAAATTATAAATCCCAAAGGATTTCAATGGACCGCTCGTAGCGTAAGAATTATTTATTTCACGAGACAATACAAGATACAAAATGACTCTTTGGATTACACACGATTGCTCCGGGTTTACAGGAGGTAACGCCCTTACAACTCTACCACAATTCATAATAATCATAGTAACTAAAAAATAAATATTAATAAAAACGAGAGGAAAAAATTGGATGAGAGAAAGTTGATTAATCACTCCATTGAATCACTATTTTCCTGCACAAATACATCCTCATCTAATTTCACATTGGGAGGAGAAAGACTCGGACTTTCACCCTTGCTATTTGTCTTGGCAACTTTTTCCAAATGCGAAGGTTTCCTGCAATGTTTCTTGTAATCAGCCAAGCGAGCATATGCCGTGTGACACAGGTCACATTGATAGCGCTTCGTCTCCGCATGAACCTGTCCATGTTGAATGAGATAGGATTTGCGAGCAAATGCCCTGGAACAGATTTCACATTTGAAGGGTTTCGTCCCCAGATGAACTGTGCTGATGTGAGTGCGAAGTCGGTAGGCTTGAGAGAAGACTTTTTCACAAATTTCACATTTATGGGCTTTCTCTGCTCCACACTTGGATGATGATCCATTGATGCCATTGGAGGATTTGCTAATTTCCGAAGGATTTGACATTTCAGAATCCATAGAACTATCTTCCATCATTAGATGAGCTGATTGTGTCGAGGTGGTATCTTCTGCAAAGAATTCTTCCGGCTCTTTACCTTCAGCCATGCTCAGATTAGAGTTACTATTATCGACGGCAGTCAAAGTGGAAATGTCACTGGGATTTGTCTGCATGACTGAAGCCATACTGAGATTGTCAGTTGAATCACTAGATTCCGGCGGCCAATAGATTTGAACCGGCGTTAAGATCTCATATGAATAAGACGAGGATGACTCCGAAGAGGATGAGGGTGGTTCCTCCGTCACTGGACTTGGTATCAAATTAATAAAGCTAGGTTCATTGACTTGAGGAATTGGATCCAAAGACAGGTAGCCCGTTAGCTCATTTTTAAATGCTGCTGAGTCCGCTGTCTTGACCACGGTAACATAATGATTATTAGAATTGGAGGCAGCAAGCTCCATGGATTCGATTGCCTTAAAAATTGAATTCTGAATTGCTTCCATTAGCCCAGCCGTTACTTCTGGATCTCCTAAGGATTCTGTTGGTGGTGCTGGCTTCCTTTCTTGCTTGAAATCAACTTGAAATGTAGCCATTTTCAACTTCTTAATTATTATTCCTTCCTACGAGCAGACAAAAAAAATAAGAGCGTCAGAATAGTTTGAGTAGGAATCAATGACCTCGCCCATTTAACACAACCCCCATCATCATGTTACAATTACAATAATAGACTCAGTACTAGAAATCCACACCTAACTTGCTTTTAAACTCACCAATTTATTCCAGAGGTCAATCAATAGTCAGGTCAAATTTAAACTGATCACATTAAGTCAACAACAAACTGTCTCCACCCGCACCAAGTATATTATGATGTCAGTTCTTTAGAGGGCTTGATTCACCAACTAAGATTTTGAATCTATTTTTCAAGTTATTGAAGGTCATTTGCCCCTGACCGGAAATTAATCCGGATCAGTGCTACTATAATTTGAGCTACTTTTTTTGTTAGATTTTCTTCAGTTTTTCAGTGCGAGCGGCGACATTAAAAGTGATTAATGCAGAATTTAAGTGTCCCGCCCACAGTTGCATTGGCCGTGCATTTGGAGGGAAGACCTTCGTTGTCCTTTCTTCAACTTTTATTTCCGTTCCGCCGACCGACGACAGAAGAACGACGACGTGATTACGCAGCGAGGAGCTTGCTTGTCTTTGTTGTGGAAATTCAGTTAAATTATTGCAGTTCCATCTGAAATTTTACATTTTAAAAAAGTAAACTACTTCCCACTTGAATAATCTAGTGACTTTGAAGGACTTTGAGGAAAATTGTAAGTGAAACGTGAAGAAGAATGGTGCCGCAACTTACGTCGGGAGTGATCTGGGTAAGTGATCGGAAATGGACATTTCCGCGTTAAATAAAACAAATAAATTAAATTTAAAGCAATCAT
>JAQIWI010000951.1:0-20491 GCA_034698825.1 Deuterosminthurus bicinctus | reverse complement strand
GTGTTTGATATTTTCCAATATGAGAGCAGATTGCTTGCGTGTCTTTTCTTAGAGGAATGAAGAAGAAGGAGAAAGGAAGAAATGAGAAGGGTGATCAAAGGAAGAATGTTAGCTGTGTGGTTTAAAAAGACTTTGTCTGTACTGGAATCTCCATGTTTTTGCATTGTATGCCGCAGTGTATTACATGACGTACTATTGAGGATTTGTGCTTTGGTGTAGTATGCATGCGTGCATAATGCATACAGGCGGGTAATTTAGCATAGGATTCCTTAGCTACTTTGCTAAACAAGACGACGACGACGGTCTATATCTATTAGATAGATGTGTTGAATTTTTTTGCAGCTCAGAATATTATTCTTAGACTGCCCGCGTGACGGGATGAAAGTGGTGGCGTTGAACCAGGGAATTTACTCGGAGCTTCTCTCATGTATATTACTTATGTGAGCAATAGATTTTGTCTATAAGGAGCAATGGCTGGCTGCGTATCAGTTGGTAGGATCTGTGTTGAAATTCGCACACACTGAATCATGGATGATGCACTACGGCTGCTAGCTTGTTATTTTTTTTTCAAGTAAATCTTTCTTCAAGTAATGATAATGGATGTAGTGTGCTCATGTATACGAGTGTATGTGAGCGAGCAGTTTGAAAGTCAGCCGTTGTTTTGACTTGACCACAAAGACTTGATAAACATTGATGAGTCTGATGGCGCTTGATGATCCTGCGGTTTACAATACTTTTGTCTCGCTGAATTGACAATTAGTTATTGAATGTTGTAGACGGTTGATGAGGTGGAGGAATTTATCCTTGATCTTCGTAGAGAAGGAACCCAGCCATGAGATTAAGTCAGTTTGATATGAGCGGATGAAAGATTAAGTATGTTTGTTGCTGGGTGAGTGGGTGAGTGATGAGTACTATGTGGAAGTTAATGTGTGAATTATTCTATCCTTCTACAGTGTTTTGTGTAATGAAGCTGTGTATATGTAGACGACGACATGTTTATACATAACAAGTGCTATACGGCAGCCAACAATGGCTGGCCACGTGGTCATCCGAAGACGAACGGACCGTATCCCGTGTCAAGGATACCGATCCGAGTTCAGGCACTGGTCAAGATTTATGACAATGTTGCCTCACCGGCTAAACCTTTGTGAGTTTGTGTAATCTGAGCTCTTATCTTCTAAGCTTCTGTTCTAAGAAATTATTTAAGTCACCAGTCGAGCCGACAATGACGACGACGACGACCATCCATCGATCAGTATCTCCCTTGATATGGAGCCATTTGGAAATATCTCATGTTAAATTAAATGGGAGTTTATATAGGCGAGCGGGGAAAAAAACAGGGTTTTATATTTAGAAATTGGATTCCTCCAGCTATTTGCAAACATCGATGTTACGGGAGATGAAGGTATATTAGGCGACATTGAACTGCTATGCGATGTGTAGGGGGAGTCGTTATTCTCGAGATTATTACGCCATTGGAGGGATTAGAATAGCCTGACTGAGTGCAGATTGGCAACGTTAGGATTTTGTGGAGGTGTTGACGACTGTATAGGTGAGAGGCGAGAGAGATTCGTGGAAGGTTGTGCAGTTCTGCTGCTGAATGAAGAAGATTACATGGGAATTCTGCGGGGGGATTGATGATTGGTGAGGTTGTGCTTTTGAATGTCATTTCGGATTTGAAATTTGTCTGTCTGGATGGCTGTAGTAATGTAAATAGGACTAACTGACTGACTGAGTTGAGTAAATGACTCAGGTTGAGGTCTATTGTAATGAAGACAGGATGTGGAGTTTTCGCAAGTAAAAGTCCCATGCTTGTGTCATATATAAGACTGCCAAACGTCATACTTACATAATCATGACACATAGAGGGCCAACAAGTGATGAGAGGATGGGGCTTAGATTTCGTTAAAGGATTGTAGGAGGTGTATATGCGCGGTATTGAAATATTTCGGAGTGTATGTCATGGTAAAACCAGGGCCTTGTATGAAATAAGGTACATGAGCGAGAGAGTGTGAGTTCGACACAGCGGAGGAGGTATGGATGAGGACGTAAGGGAGTAGTAGTAGTAGATTATGAAGGATCCTGGCTTGCTCCGAACTTGTTGGCAGCTGTGAGGAGCCAGTAAGTAGTGTGTGGCATGGGGGAAATATCCGAAGGAGTTCAAAGATTTAAAGCAGGAGCAGCAGGAAAAGTTGTTCCCTTCCTGTGCACATAGAGTAGTACATAATGTACTATGGACCGTCCCGTGTATTTGTATACGGGACAGATGTGTGAATGTTGTAGTATGTACGTGTTTGCTCCTGTTCAAGTATTAAAGCCAGTCGCCTTGGTCTTGTTATGATGATGCTACTACTACTACTCTGTGCGGGCTAACTATAAAGAGTCGGGGGGATGATGTTGTATTTTTAGAGCATGAGAGGATGTGTGGATGTGTGAGAGAGAGACTGGAAAGAAGAGGAAGATTGCCGGAGTAGATCATTAGTTGAGTCGGATTCGCTCGCACTGTTTCTCTCTCTCTGTCTCGGTGTTTCTTGTGTGTACATAAAATAATTAGAAGTTGCCTTAGAAGTGGACGAGGAATTAGAGGAATAGTGCTGTTGTTGTTGTTCTTGTCGAGGGGAAAGTTAGTAGTATATGTATATATAGTGAAGGAAAAAGAAAGCAACAGATTGTATACAAAGAGCCTGCGGTGGTTTCTGTGCAGTTCGTCTTCTTCTGATTGTGCTCTCTGTGCTGTCACTCAAGGAGAAGACACAGTGCAGTCCTATATACATTTACACCTGCATTCAAGTAAGGAGCAGCCGGAAAGACGCAAGCAAGTTTGGAAGTCACAATACAGTTTAGTGTATGCGGGAGTTATAGAAACGGGAACGGGAGCAACATGAGCAGTAGGACGAGGAGGAGATAAGCAACGGCTTCCATATAATGCTCCAACACCTCCGGGACTGTGTTCATAAACACGTTACAGGATCTCTAGACAACACAACATAACATCATCTCACTATCTCCTTGACATACACACACACGCATACAAAAGACTGTAAACATTGTGCCGTTTAAAGTCCACTACTATTCTTGACAGAGTATTTTTAAACTTGAAAGTTAGAGTGGTGTGTATATAGAATATATATATTTTTTTTTGGAGAAGGAGGAGGAGGGGGGAGGTTAGTTTTAAATTGAATTTGGTGTGTTGTTGTTTGAGGAGACTGTAAGGGACGGCGTTCTACAGGCGTTTGCTGGACTTTGTAGTTTTGTTAGTCTTCCTGTTTTGTCTTGAGTTGTGCTTTGCCACAGCCAGTCTTGGTGTTGAGCTGTCCGACTGTACTGCTATGAGCGCCACATCAAGTGGTGGTCCTTCAGCATCGTCCTCCTCTTCCCGCCCCCGCCGTACCTACGGACGTTCCGCTACTACCAGTGTTGCTCAACTTCTGTCCGACTCGGACGTTGTCAAAACTTGCTCCAATCTTCTGCACAGGTTGGCCAGGGTCCCCTCCACAACTCGAGCTAGCGCCGCTGATTACAACGGGAATACAAACACGAGCAACATGATTTATACTCGTGGGCTCAATAGCAGTCATCATCACCCACCTGACTCACCCAGAACTTACGGAAGTCGAAAGAATTCTACCACCTCCCTGGGCTCGAATCCGTCGGACGCGTACACTTTTGTCAAGTACAAGCCACCATTGCCTACTAGTCATTCGTCGCATAGCAACAACAATAGTAATAATATAAATGGAAATCATCCATCTGCTCCTGCTGGTGGGAGTAGTAGTAGCAGCAGCAATAATAATGAAAATGGTACAACTAGCAGCAGCAAAGAGCCAGGCGGTGGACTGGGGAAATTGAGCTTCTCCTACTTTGGTAACGACCGACTGAAAGAGTTGGAGCAAAAGTTTTCCGAGCGCTACAATCGTCTGTTTGGCGGCAGCAGCAATAATGACACCGCTCCGCTATCACCTACAGCCGGGAAAAGAAGTCGGAATAAGAATAATCATCATAATAATGCTAATGAGAATGAGGATTTCCGGGGATACGGACTTGCCAAGAGTGCCTCTAGTTGTGTTGGTGGGAATAATGTGAGCAGTAGTGGTAGCAGTATTAGGCCACACTACTCCAGCATGTCCAGTCCTTATGGCCTTGGGCTCACTTCAACTACTGGTGGCTATTCCGGGAGTGTTTTGAACGGCGGTGGTCATCATCACCATCATGGCTCGGACTATCTAACCAGCGGACATCACTATTCGGCTGCTGGAGCTGGACTGTCCCCAAGGAGTAATGGGAATTCAAATTACGATCTGAGCCCGAGGAGAAATTATGGCTTGGCCAAGAGTGCGAGTAGTAGTGTCCTTCAGGATGCGGGGATTCTGGATAGTCACACTGGTAGTAGTGGTTATGGCTTGGCAGGACCAGCTGGTAGTAATAATGTGGGCTACGGCGGGAGTAGCAGTTCGACGAGTAAATATTATCCTTATATTGGAACGAGTACGAGTAGACTATACGGATCGAATACTACTTTGGAACCAGTGCCTGAAGTGCGTCGTCAAACTCTGGGCTATGGTCATGGTCGTCATCTTACGAGAAATGAAAGGGAGACTAATAGGGAGCTGAGTAGTTCTGGAACTGTGGGTCCGAATGGTTTATTTAGATCCAGCACAAGTCAGCATTTAGATAGAACTCCGTCCGAGGATTTTAGTGAAGGGAGCTCAAGGGTGGATGATTGTGAGCATGGGTCGTCGTCGTCGGGTGCGGGTGGTGCAGCAGGACAGCAACGAAAGAATTCATATAAATTACCCTCACGGTACTATTACAGGCGATATAGACATAAGAGCTCTTACGTGCCACCCAAAGAAGATGCCTCTCCTTTGACCTTTACCAATGAGAAGGTTGAGGATGATGACAATAATAATCGTGGTGCTGGTGGAGCTGGTTCCGGCGGTCTCGGTGCTATCCCGGCTTCACATGTCTTGGCGTATGACACTACCCCGCGGAATAAAACGTTGAAAGATGCCGAGGACCTGCTAAATAATACTTCTGACAAGGACTTGATTCCTTCTCCTTCTAGTCTTCCGGATAGTAATAATAAAGAGAATGAACCCGATGAGGCTGTTGACGCCGTAGAATTAGCCAGAAAGAAAGAGATTGAGGAGCTTATTAAGAAATACTCTGGAATTACCTACACTTCGAGTAAATACGTCCAGTTACAGCCTAAAAGTAATAATAATAATACGACAGCGACAGGTGCCACGACAAATAGTAATAGTAGCAATAATAATAATTTACCTGAGGACATATCCACAACGACACAAAGGGATTTAGTAGTACCTTCATCATCATCGACATTACCCACGGCGTTGGCCACTTCTTCGTCAAGCTCAGCACTTCTAAGTCAAAGTAATCAGCATAATATTAATTTAAATAATACACCAACAAGCTTGTATGCTTATGGCTTACCACCGGATGAGTCTACTTCCACTCTTACCAGTTCTCGTCTGCATACTTCCAAAAGTTTCAGACATAAAGACCGATTCAATGATGTGATATATGGCAAAGTAAGTAAGAATGTTTTCTTCGTACTTTTTTTATCGCTTCTTACTCTTGCAATGTAAATGAATTTTATCTATATCCGCATCAGCAGCATTACCTTCTCAAAGTAATAACATTGCTCGGTTCAGGTTTCCATAGGGGATGGCATTTGAGGCAACTTGGAACGGCATTAGTTCACTTGGAATGGCATTTGGGCACTTAGAATGGCATTTGTTGGGATACATATATGTGCTATTGTTCATGATAACTTTTGAGGCTTTTTAGGGACGCTTCATCCCCATTCATTTTAACACGAAATTTGTTACAAAGGGATAGAGAGAGACTTGAAGCTACTGGCTGGACCTTGGTCCAAGGGGCTGTCTATGGGAGGAAAAAGTGCTCCATATTTTAAATGAGCCTTCATGTAGTTTGTCCTTAAAGCAAGCACGTGCATGTGTGGCTGTTGCTCTTCGTCTGTGATTCTTAGTCAATTTATTTAGAGTTTGTATATTTTTTTAAGTGCTAGTTTTTTTAAGTAGTCAGTTTTTTTTAGCAGTGACAATTATTATGTTAACTAGATTACAAGCGAAGAGGCAAAGACTTGACAATGAGAGGAATAATAATAACAATCATGTAAGTTTCAATAACAATTCTGCGAGTTAGTCGTGTAGTGCTCTATAATGAGACTCATTATAGAGTTTTTGAGGTGGATGACATGTGAAAGGTAATTTAGAATTTGACATGAAGGCGTCCGCCTTGTCACCTTTGACCTAAGAGATACCGGTTTGGGATTCTTGAACGTGCATTGCAAATTATGTATTATAGGGAAGGGAGGGCATATTATGTCATTGTGCATTTGTTTTGTGAATTTAATGCGACCTGAAGTAAAAGGTGTGATGCCGGCAAATACGTTTGGAGTATGGGCAGGGTGAGGAGGATGTCGTTTGCATTTTGGATAAAGAGCAGGAAAATGGAGGAGTTTGGCAGAAAGTGAGAGAATTTTAGATGTGGCTAATTAGATAGCTGAAGTGGCAGATGGTGTTGTGTCATTTAAGTCTGCCATGGGAACATGGGATGTCAAAACATTGAGTGGTAGGGGATGTTAATTTTTAATTGGAAATGTATATATAGATAGGCTGCGTAGGATTTATTCATGAGGATGATGACCGACCGGCTGATGCTGACTTGAGGAACATCTTTATAGGTTCATGCTGAGATCTTTATGGAGGATTTGGTCAAAGGATCTCACAAATAGAAATCGAAGAAGATTATTGCGAAATTAAGAGTGTTTGGAATAGATCTCTTCTTGTTTGAAGTGCATAATCGCATCGAGAGGGCTAGAATGAGTGGGGGAGGTTAGATTTTGTTGCATATTATTTGGCCTGAAGCATTAGATTGCATAGAATAGGTAATGGTAAGTGGCAGTAGGTGATTTTTGTTTTCGACTATTATAAGTTAATTATGATGTTATAAAATTGAAAGAAACAATCCTATCGTTGGTTTCCCTTCTTGTGTTTTTGCTTTTCTCGGGGTGAATTTTACGAACACGTGAACTACTTGATCGATCCTCCTGTGTGTCCATTGCTGAATTGATTGTGACTTGTGCGGGGTGGTGTATCTCTGAATGATGAATTCGTCGTGTAACTTGGACTTGGATGATGCCCGTTGCCTGTGAATGATGGACGTATTTGGAAATCGTCATGGACCGATCATCACCATCAACTTGTTGCTCATCTGCTCAATTCTGCTGGCGTGCGAATCCTCCTGATGTGGCTTCTTTGATGGATTTGATGATGCTCTGGCGGACGTGGAATGGAATCGGATTGATGATTATTGGATTGGAATGGACTGGACATGGCATTACCAAATTTGCAGAGCTCTTATGCTGCTCCAATCGAAGATGACGACGATGGGCATCTGATCTACAGAAATCACGACGTGCTCCTTGATAGATGTTCGTGACTCAAGTGCCATTTACTACAAAACAATATTACCTTTCTTAGGGATCTCTTGTGTACCTTATTGCTACCTTACCTCCTTATTGTGCAGTCAGATTTATTAGCGCAAGTTCTTTACAGTCAGATAGACATGCTTTTGATTTTAAATCTATTAGACCCGTCCTCATGTTCACTCGTAATTATCTCCTTACTTGATTTGTACATGTTTTTTATTGTATTCTTTTTACCTTTGTTTCATTCTTTTGATTATTTTCATTGTCAATTGAGAATCGTATGAAACCTCTGAAAGCCTTCTACAGCTGAAACTAATTTTTCTATCTTCACGACTTTTATTTGTAAGGACAGGAGGAACCACCCTATGTGAGAAAGAACTTGCTCCTTGCAGTTCCCATAGTATTGAATCCTATATTGTTGTTCCTTGTCATGTATAATATACCTCGACCTCAAGACTTATGAAGACTTGTGCTGTATGAGAAATTAGGGGGTGACATTTATGATGACAATAATTGGATCAGTGATCCAATTAGCAACAGAGTGAATAGAAGAATCTTGAAGGAGATGTCAAATGTTGTCTGTGTTGTTGTCAACTTGGATATTGTGATGCTAAATGGGCTCTTTGGCTATTTGCAGATAAGATTTTGGACACACTTGGGGAAGGAACATTCGGAAAGGTGGTCAAGGTTAAAGATTTGGACAAGTAAGTTGTATTCTTTTCTTTGTGTGTGATCTATTTTCAATTGAATTACCGTCTTGTGTGTCTGAGTTGAAGGGAGGAAATGTTATAAATTGTAGTGTGATTATTAGCGAATTATCTATAGCTTTGTCATGTTCTCGAGAATGAAGACAAGGTGACGCTGAAAGTTAAAGCGATATATAAGAGTAGCATGAGCCAAAGCAATATGCGAGCAACATTGACACCGCCGTCGTTGTTCTTGATCCGTCCATGTGTGTGTGGGCGTCGGGTGTGTGCCTGTGTGATGTTCCTATGAAGTTTTTATTTTGCACTAAACAGGTTTAAGGGAGTTAAATTTATGATTGGAATTTATTTATGGATGGTTGGTGTGATGTATGTAGTCGGGAGGGATTTGTAATTATTATTGCACCTGATGAGTCAGTAGCCTGGAGACGGTTTGCCTAGCCAGAAGAAAATAGTGACCTAGTTTGTTGCTTAGAGGACCAAGGACTATTGAAGAAGAAGAAGATGATGATGATGTAAATAGAACTCTGCGTGAGGTTGTCTTGAGTAGAGAGGCAGAGAGAATGACTATCCTATACTGCAAATTTATTTTGCATCGTCGTCGTCGTCGTTGTTGTCGCTTTGGCTACATCTACTTTACCGCTATCGTTCCGATAGTCTGGCACTTGCTTGCACTACCGTGAGGAACTTTCCTTTGCCACAAGGGAGGCACACACACACACACTTACTTAAGACCGACTGCATAGCAGATAGCTTAGCAACAACAACTATTTTTGTTCGGTCCAAATTTCCACTTGGACTTGAACCAAATTATATTGCGAGTGTTGACTGTGTGGTGGTGGGCTGACTCCGCCTATTAAATCTACTACGCTTTTGTCGTCTTCATCATCATCCGCGACCATTATCTTCTTCTTCTCCGATCAACATTCAGGAAGACTTGAGTAATAAATTCGTGTGGATGCACAAAAGGTGGATATGTATTTGTTATAGGACCAAAGTTATTAAATTTAGAGTGTTATCACACACGAGTACTGCTATAGAAATCTCGCAAGGGTTCCAACAAACTTTTGTTTGATCTCAGCCTCTCGTAGTTGTCTTCTTCTTCCTTGGTCCGTTTAGAGTAAATTGCCTTGTTTCCCTACTTTACTTCTGTTTGTTTATTAGAATGGTACGACACACAGTGTGTCGTAGTGGAGACTAGAATGTGACAGGTTGATTGGATGAGGTACAAGTGTGTAATGCAAGGTTACAGAGATAGAAAGAGAGCATGTAATTTTAACTTGAGGTCTGCAAGGAAGCAGAGAGAGATGATCGGGAAAATAACTGACTGGAACATGTGTGGCTGTGTAAGGTGAATGAAGAGGAAAGTCTTTGGCATGTGGTATGCTCTTGTTGGTCCTGCTCCTCCTGTTTATATGAGTCTTAATTTATTGTGGATGAGCCGTGTAGACAGATTCAAGGGATATTAACAGGACCAAAGGAGCTATATTAAGGTTGAGGCGGGGTGTTATGAGTGTGTGTGTGTGAGGCTGGAATTGCCTCTTCTTTTTCTTTAGAATACGAGGTTCGCAAAGGAATCTATGTGAGAATGTCTGTTCTAATTGCGTGCTAGATGAAATATGAATTTCGGGAACAAGTGCACTCGCTGTCTGTTTTAAAACTGCGTAGTCAGTTTGTGTCCGATGGAGGCGATTTGATGTGGTGTGCCAGCGCCAGCCAATATGGGGGAAGAGAGATGTTTAATGATAATATTTCTTTGATGATTTCCATAGGGATCGAGTGATCGCTTTGAAGATTATTAAGAATGTGGAGAAGTACAGAGAAGCAGCCAAATTGGAGATCAATGTTCTCAAGAAGCTGGCCGAGAAGGATCCTAAGGGAAGATTGTAAGTTATATTATGAGGCTATTGCTGTTTTATTTATTACATGCAAAGTAAGTTTGAGAAGGACTTGCTAAATTGAGGAACTTACCTTCTTTTTGTTGTTTTTTTTCTGCAGCTTGTGTGTTAGGATGCTGGACTGGTTTGATTATCGTGGCCATATGTGCATTGCCTTCGAGATGTTGGGACTTAGTGTCTTTGATTTCTTGGTAAGTTAAGTATGGACGGTACAGAGTATTCTGCAGAATTTATTACGTCACGTATTGTGACGAGCAAGATTATTGTTAGGATAATAATGTGCCGTGTGGCCTTTTAAAGTGGAGGACGTTGCTGATGGGAGACAATCATTATTATTATGGTGGGTATGGAAAGTATAAAGTTTGTATGACGTTTCATTCTTGATAATTGCAGAAAGACAACGCGTACAATCCGTATCCTTTGGAGCACGTGCGACACATCTCCTACCAGTTGTGTCATGCCGTGAAATTCCTTCACGATAATCAACTGACTCACACAGACTTGAAGCCTGAAAACATCCTGTTCGTGGATGCGGACTATGAGGTGTCGTACGACAATCGACGGAAGAAGGGACTCCGTCGTGTGAAGAACTCGGAAGTGCGGCTAATTGACTTTGGCTCCGCCACCTTTGACTATGAGCATCACTCCACGATCGTCTCAACGCGTCATTATCGCGCTCCCGAAGTCATTCTCGAGCTGGGCTGGTCACAGACTTGTGACGTTTGGAGCATCGGATGCATCATGTTTGAGCTCTATTTGGGCATCACATTGTTCCAGACACATGATAACCGGGAGCATTTGGCTATGATGGAGCGGATTCTGGGGCCAATTCCATCCAGGTAAAACTGCTGACTTGAATTAACTTTTTTCCATAGAGAGATTTTCAGTATCTTCCTTATTGCGGTCGTACTTTAATTTAATTATCATGTGATAAGTGAGCGTAACCGGAGGGATAGTTTGTATGAAATGTAAATGTGGTGGCGGCCGAACCTTGACACATTTGTGCGGCTCTCTTACTTTGCAGCTTTTTCGAATGCAACATGAAGCTCTATGGCGCTTGTTGTTGTTAGTCTTCACACCATGCTTCGCGTTGTGTATTTTTGTAAGACCTTTAGGTGTTGTAAACTTTAGGGGAAACTTGTTTTTTATGAAATGCTTGTTGTTGTGCCCTTGTGCACATTTGATGCAAATGTGTGCATCCCTAGTCGGGCTGTGTAGGTAGAAGCTACCGCTGTGAACAAGCAGAAGTAGGATGCTTTAAGAATTCATAAGGATCGTAATAGTAACAACAAGGTATTTTGTATGTATGTCCCGTTATGTGCTGCCACATGTGTTGACAATATTCCATGGCTAATTGGATATCACATGAAGTTTTTTTTATTATATGATGCGGACGCCAGAGAGCGGTCTGACTTAGATTATGATTTTTTGACCGTACTTGATAGGAGTTAGGAAAGTCAAAAAGGAGTTGGAAAGGGCTGATGATGACTGTTATATGAGACTTTTAGCCTTGACACTGAACCGTATTTGTTTTTTTGGCAGATTGGCTCGGAAGGCAAAAACCAAGTACTTCTATCATGGTAAATTGGACTGGGACGAGAGATCATCAGCTGGACGTTATGTACGAGACAATTGTCAGCCTTTGCTGGTGAGTTGAGCATGTTTGTCATGTCCTTGTCGTCATAGATTATTCAGTGGGTTGGGGCGTTAATAAATGTTTTGTGTAATAATAATAATTGCAGCGCTACATGAAATCCGACGATGAAGACACACGTTCGCTGTTTGACTTGATCAGTCGAATGCTGGAGTACGAGCCAAGTCAGAGGATCACTTTGTCGGAAGCTCTGAGACATCCATTCTTTGACAAGATCCCAATGCATCAGCGTTTGAGACTGCATAGTGATATGGAGCTGAAGGATAAGAATAACCACTTATCACCCAACAGAGAACGGAGTCACTCCTTGTCAAGATGATGAGAATGTTCTTTTTTTAGTTAGATGTAATGCCACAACTGCTACAAGTTTACTGTACACGGGGAAAATATATTATTGTAATAACCTCCTCAAGCCGCGACGCTCTTTTCATCCGTTACTATCATTATTGATTGATTATTGTCAGTAGGTATATTTTTCTCTGGGTAACTGATCTATCTATGGAAATCATTGTTACGGTCATCTTCATTATTCGTACATTATATTATATAAGGGGGAAAATTGTCAAGTCTGCATGAGTGCGTTTTATGTTGATTGTTTTGAAAGCAGTAGTAGTGCATTGACGATGCTATACCTTTATAGCTGTTTGTAATGATTGATTGATAGAGATTTGCAGGAATATCTTTGTAGTGTCTCATCTGTGCTATACTGTTGTTAATGTGAAAGTGATTTCTTTTAGAACTCTTGAAGAGGTTAAACGATGTGGACATCATTGACAGTCGTGGGTAAATGAAGCAGAAGAGTTGAGTTTTCATAAGATGGCTATAGGAATGGAGAATGCACTGCTCAGTTTTTAATAAAATCAAATAAGATTCAACCAAGTCGTCTATCTGTTAATAAAGCACGTAATAAATTTCAAATGAATCTGCTGTTACAGTGTCAATGTGTGACTTTTTGTTCCAAGCTCAAATTTTCTCTTGAACGGAAGGCGAACAGTGTAGAATAATAAGGATTAAGTTTAGTAGAGACTCACTCCAAGTCCGTTTTATGATGATTGTAATTACATTTGCGAAGAAGATTTACTAGCACAGTTTTATTTTACATGCATAGGAAAAGAATGCTAGCTTTGTTAGTTTACAAAAAAAAGTGGGATATTGATGTTGTTTTGGAAGAATAATAAGGAGAATGTCATTTTCAATATCCAACCGGCTTACAGTACATTAGCAGTTTTAAGATTATAATTATTATTATGAATAAAATATTATCCTTGTCGCATTTTGAATAGCTAAAAGTGGGTGAGGGATGAGTGTGGAAAAGTGGTGAATTTGAAACTGGTATATTTGTGTATGATTCCATTTATGTAGCCTATTATATGATGAAGTAGTGAGAGAGAGAGAGAAAGATGATTGATAATGTGAGGAAACTAAGATGGTAATTATTATTATTAATATTATATTGTAATTTGGAGAAGAGGAAATCTTCGTACCCTTGAGAAGCCTATTATTATTATTATTGCTACATAGTTGGTTGTGTAGGATGATATGATATCCTAACTCATCCGTTGCTATATAATTATTACGATGATGGTATGAATGTAATGCTTAAAATAATGTGCTCGGTTTATTATGATACATGACGAGCTCATGACGTGGCTGTTTTCTCCTGTACGTCTCGAATGATATCAATGATGACTACGTGTCAAATAAATAATACATAGAGATTTCAGTTAAGTATTTTACTGTGACATTTATTTTTGTTGAGGCCAACACGCATTAATGTTTTACGAAAATTGTGTGTGGTTTTCGGTGCTGCATAACTGTGCCGTCATTTACGTACATGTATTTTGCCACAAGTGTTTAGCATTACACCTTGACGGCTCGATAGAAGCCTTGTTAGGCTACATGGGGGTGGATAGCTCCTTTTGCGCGGTTGCGTGCTACGCGCAGCAAGATTAGCAAAATTGCTAAATCATGGAGAGTTCGGTTTATGAGAATTGAGACGTTCTCAGGCATTCTGAGGATCAGGTGAAAAATAAACTGTAAAGGATATCGTTCGATAAGCATGACGCATGCAGAGAGTAGTAGGCAAATACCAAGGAGCTTAAACGCTGCAATCAAGTTTTCCAGCGTCGTTGGGCTCCATGAGGCTACTTCACCGTCGACCAGAGGGTCAAAGTTGCGCCAGATGGCGGCGAGTATGGACTTCCGCAACCACATTACTGCCGTGTGGGTAAGCTCTGTTGTTCCTCCGTCTACGATTGAAAAACTTATAAATGTCAACTGTGTTATCGTAGTCTCCAAACCATCCGTCCAATAATTCCACATTCCGCATTTACAGATATCAGACAATACTCTTTGGAATTTTTGCGAAAGGAAATTGGATTTCACCAAAATATAGCTCCTTAAATTAAAATACGGCAATTTCCCCCCACGCAAAACACGTATTTTACTGTTTTTCATAACACTATACATTCTATAAGCACTGACAAAATCTGTCCTATCAGCGTAAGCTAGAATTTTTGAGCTCGTATTGTAGCTTGATAGAGAGGTCCGGGCTAGCAAATCCGAGAAAGTAAGGGTCTTTTCGAATTTTCGTAAAATGGGTACTAATGTGCCATTGGTGTGAGTATAAGCGTTCAAATAATCATGAATCTGTTTTTGTAAATATGAAACCACCTCTCCATTGTGTAAAAACTGACTTATGGTCACTACTGGATACTCCTCTATCTCCACCAGTTCCTTCAAATTATGTGGACATGGTGGGGGAGCCGGTGATGTAAGCTCGCTTACCATGTTTCCGCTATAGCACAGGCCAAGCAGCATCGCTCCTACTGCCCACAGGGTGAATACGAGCACAATCTGCCTCGAAGCAGAGCGGATTACTTGGCCGTAACCGTAGAAACGCTCAATAAGTAACATAAGGACAACGGGAGCAGCTGATTGAAATTTCGTCCAAAAGGAGGATGATGCTTGACCGGACATTACGGCAATGGTTGCCGAGAGGCATATGCTGGCTGTCGCTGTGACAGCCCAAGTCAACAGGTCATAAGCCCGGACAAACGCCATCAAGCCCATTGGCTCCACCTCAGCAATACAAATGAAACTGAACATGTCGTAGGCTACTGCATAGAGGAGATAGTCAAAATTGATACTATCTTCCAACTGATGTGGAGTATGAAAAGAATCTACAAGTATAACACTAATGGCAGTTTCTGGGACTGGGTGGTCTATTGCGTTTAACAATGTGATATTGTATTTTTTACCGATGAACCACATAGCGCATACTTGTGGATTCGTTTCGATTTGCGTACCGAACCCACAATCAACATCCCAATAGTTCGTAGTTAAGATACGAGCTATTGCTCCATGAAAGTCTTCGTGAATGATTTTGTGGAGCTGTTTTATATATGCCTCTTGGAAATTAGTAACCTTGAACAAGTAAGGAACTGTTGGACTGAAATGTACGAGTCCCACAACGTTAACATCCTGTTCGTCCAGTATCAACATGTACACCGCGGGTGTTGGAATTTCAATGAATTTCGAGATTACGCGGACATTTTCTACGGATGGCAATTTCTCGGTGCTCATGAAGAGAAGAACGTAGTTGAATGGAATCTTATAGTAGGTTATTATGTCAAGAAAGATGGTAGCAGGTCGCCTTTGCAACACTAATGAAATTGTTGCAGGAGAGTACAAATTTATGAGCGTTGTGGTAAACTTGGTGAGCAATGGATGTGGTTCTAATGATTGAAAGCGTGGATTGGGAATATTCTTTCTGTATTGCCTTGGATTGTCCACAATGACGCCACAATTCAAGTATTCCGAGTAGAATAAGAAATACTTTATCGAGGTACTATTATAGTTCTCTTTGTCGATGGTCAACTCAAACATATACACAATGCAGTTACTAAACGAAGACAGCAGCTCAATCGAGTTTCTCGGTAAACTCATGTCAACGTCAACTTTGTGATATTCAATCCCACTTGAAGCGCAAAATGAAGCATGTACTAGAACAACCGATATCAGGATTTCGAACAAGTTTTCCATTGTTGTTCTTTGAAGAAAGAGATAAAATAGAGTACGTATTGTAGTTCCTTTGTAAAAGTTTGGCTGGGCTGGGTTCTAGGGAAATTTTGGGAAAAATGACACGAAGAAAACAGCACGAAACTCTCCGGTCTCAGCTTCCAGTGTAATAAACGACCGGTCTTGTTTGATGGTACAGTCAGCCTGATGCTATGAAGAACTTATACTAAAATTTATTATTGAAACTGAAGTACGGCATGTGCATGAGAGGTTTTACACCAACATGAGACAGATAGCTGCCTTTAAGAGTAATCACAAATCGCCCAATGGGTGTGACTAATTTCTTTACGCCCCTTGAATATATTTCTTTAATGTGGCGAACTGAACCTCAATTTGGTGTAAGAGGATTTCGACCAACATGGCAGAGATAGCAACACTTCTAACGTTGTTGAGATTGATGTCTTTTTTTCAATTAGGTGTGCTGCATTTATGTGCCACTTTGGGACCATATTTGCAATGTCACATGAAATTGTCAAGGACTTGAGTTTCAGTTTTAATTCCATTTAAGTCTAGTTCGCTTCAAATGTTACACTTTTGAAACGATTTTATGGCTTGTGTGCGTCCACATTTTTCCTTTGTCTTTTCTATGCTACGATTTCAAATTTTGCACGTGACACTACGCGCCGGGAGTATACAGTTTTTCGGCTCTCGTTCCTTTCGGATTCGGAGGACCTTTTACGCATATTCTAAATTCTTATTTAGCATTCGTTTTTTAGTCTTAATTGAATTTTAAATACAATTTATATTGTGGTTATTGGAACCCTCATTGTAAGTTTCAGAGCAGACAGCATACATTTTTGGTGAGTTGATTTTTACTCAGTATCCACACGTAAACCTTTGAAGTACTACTATGGAGTTCATCTCATCATCCATATTTAAGTTATCTACAGGCGATTGATCCATCCATTCGGCATTAAATAATGCTACATATTCTTTAGATATTTAAAATTTGGATTTTGTTCAGAATGGCCACGTCATTCTTATACCGTCGGATGATTTTGAATGGGATTGGGACTGGTTGACAGGATTTTTGCTTGCTTTCACAACACAACAACTACTGATTTTGTTGGAATTTTTTGAGCAGCTTCAAGATTTATCAGTTCTAGAAGACGTAGCAGCAGTAGATGGTATAGCAGCACCTTGATCTGTTGATGGAGCAGCTTTAGCAGCATTCAAAACAAAAACTTTGAAGTCTGCTGGGACCTCCTCGTCTCCGTATAATTTCTCGCAGAAATAGACCTAATTGGAGTTAGTTTGGTGGAATTATTCATTTTTTTGCTTAATGGATGTTATGAATGTAGTGACTGGTTTGCAATTACTCGACGAATGCGACAGTTGGCATGGATCTGAACCCTCAAGGCCTCTGTGAAGGTCGTTCCATAGATCTTCTTAGTTAATTCGGCCAAGTTCATGTGGACCTGGCACAGGACTAGAAATCAGTCTCTGAGGATTTTAAAGGAAGAACTTAATTTAAAACCTGATTCCACCCTTCTTCAAGTTTCAGTGGAAGAGTACAGGAGAGAGGTCGAACGCGTGTCACCGCTTGAAAGTTACAGGCTTTGAATCGTCGTCGGTAGCCGGTGTCATCAAGGACCTTAAAATAGGTCCTCGTTAGCAAGCAATCTTGTGCTGTAAATCTTTAAGACTTTTCAAAGTTACCTGAACTTCAAAAATAAAATATCTCTTGATATTTTTAACCACTAGGACCAAGAAAGGAAGGCGTATTCCAAGCATTTGCTGAGGGTTGATAGGAGTTGTGATGAAGGTTGTGTTTACATTCGAGCCGAGTATTTCAATTGCCAGGGAGCGGATGTCAGGGTCGGTGACACGTTTTACATGTCCGCTTCGTATCTATTTAGCAGTGCTGTTAGAGAGACTTCAAGAAAAATGTACCATTGTCATCATTTCTAAACTTACTTGTTTCTCCCAGATTTCTAAGGGTCGTTGTCCAATTGCATAGAGAATGGATAGGAATCCACTTTGGTAGGTGTTTCGAAACATCGAAGTGTTAGCTTGAGGTGTTGATGCTGCCATCATTGGGTATTCTATCGGGGAGGTCATCGGGGTTCGCTGCATTTTCATCATCTTGGAAAGTCTTATGGAACGAGTTAGAAATCGCTGGGTCAATTTTAAGTTTGTACGACTTGATTTTTAACTAAAGAATGCAGGGTATTTCCCACGAATTAGCTTAGGAAGTTGTCGTCGTGGTCGTGGTGGGTGTTAGTGTTAATTGACTAATTAATTGATATTGATAGATGGCCAAGGCCAAGCAATAATGGAAATAGAATTTGGATTCAGAAAGGCGAATGAGCGTCAGTTTTATTGATTTGTTGTCTTGGGATGTTTGCGTAGTCATAGTCATGACTGTATAAAGCACTGTAAGCATGTGCAGGTTCTATGGAAATCACAGATTCGTTTTGTATTAAAAAATAATTAACTTGAAAATGTTCGTCCTCGTTTTTGCGAGACAAATAGCAATAGCTAAGAAAGTTACATTGAAATTGAAATGAATGGTTTAGTTTAGTTAATAGTGTTAATCTTTGCATTCGTTCATTTTCATACTCAGTTATTTACTTTATTCAACGGTTTATCGTAATTACAGAATTAACATCAGATCATGCTGAGCCGAGCCAAGTACTTCGTCCCTTTGGGGATGGTCATGATGAACCCCATTGTTGCTCTAGCCGAAGCTGCAGACAACGGAAGTCTCAAAGCTAACAAACGAATGCCATGGGATGTTTATTGCGAGCCACCGTACGTAATCATCAAGTTAAATTAGTAATGGGATTAATATGATACGATGGATATTTATTATTATAGAAGCAAGGAATGCAAGAAAGGCAATGGGAACTCGGCTACAGAACTGGAAAAAAATGTCAAGAAAGTAAGGGAAGATGTAGTGAAGCCTCTCACAGAAGACATTCAGAGCTATCTCAGCGCAGGTCATGCTTACGGCACACAAGCTACTGGCTTCATTCGTGGTAAGTTTCACGCTCACAGCTTTTTTAAAGCACTCAGCGTTACTTTCTTTACCTTTGACTTGAATCATGATAACTTGATTTTTCAGACAATGTCAAGTACCTGCAGACCAGCGCATCAGAAGAAGTACGAATGGCCGCAATCGCCGGAGGTTCTCTACTAGGTCTGATCTTGGGAGTCCGCAAGAGTTTCTTCAGGAAGTTAATCTACGCTGGAATCACTGGAGCTTCTACAGCCGCAATAATTTATCCCAAAGAAGCCAAGATTTTTGCAAAGGAAGGCTACACATACGCCAGAGGGGGAATTAAAACTGCAATTGCAACCCTCAAAGGTCAGGCTAACTAACCCAGTCAATGTGTTAGCTTTCAAGCCTTTTAAACAGTGTCGTTGATTTAGTTCGGTGGCGCTTAGTGCTGTTTAATTTCAAAGAGCGTAGCATGTTTATTTTTTTCGAGGTGGGAAGCCTATAAAGCTTACCATTTACCACGTTCAAGCAATAAGCTCAACCTACTAGTGATGTATAAAGTATATAGAATGTAATTTATCCTGCAAAAGTGTTATCAAAATTACAGACTCAAGATTTGAAGACCAACCGAAGAAGAGTCGGAAGGAGAAATGTGCTTCTTCTGTAAGTGACAAGTGAAGAGAGGGTGTGTAAATGATTGTGATTTCAGTGGTCTAATGCAAAGTGATGAACTGCAAGTAATTTATTCCTTTGCAGAATTAGTAGCACTAGCTCTATGAATGCTGAGTTGACAATGCTGTTCTGTTACCAACCAGAATGAAGCCGGCACTATGCCATAAATCGTCAGTCTCTGTATCTACTAATGTTGTAAAGCTGCAGCAGCGGAGTGTTGGCGGTCAAATTCATTGTGAACAGCTAAAGGAATAAAACATTACTTCTACCCTGTAAACCTGTCTGTCTTATCTTTCGCTATATTGCCTGTCAATAGACCAGTTTGAATCTACCCAAGTAATTAATCCTGTAGAAATAGTTGGAGAACCGGCCATAAAATTCTAATAGGATGCCGCACATTCAATGTGACCCACGAGTGGATAATTATGGCAATGTCAAATACAAAAAAAGTTGTGTCTCGGATTGCTCATAGCAACAACTGTCGTATGACCAAAACCTTGAAATGAACAACGCCCAAATTAGAATCTAGTTTAGCTTTAATTCACACTCAACTGGCAATTAATTTGATTCACACATTACACTTTAAGTTACGTATTGACCTTATGTACAGAAAATGATACATTGCAATTTATCCCAAGGTATTGGGATATGAAGGTAGCCGTGTTAAAAAACATTTATCAGGATTAACTTAACCGTAGTAAGGACGTCCGTATCCGCCACCGTAACCGCCATAGCCTCCATAGGGACGACCGTATCCACCATAATTTCCTCCATAACCTCCGTATGGACGACCACCGTAGCCTCCATATCCTCCATAACCGCCATAGGGACGACCACCGTAGCCTCCATAACCGCCATAGGGACGACCACCGTAGCCTCCATATCCGCCATAACCGCCGCCATAGTTACGCTGCTCAGCAGTTCCCAATTCCTCGTCAGCCTCAGTTTCGGCAGCCCATGCCATAGCGACGAAGACTCCCAAGAGGGCCAGTACGAAAGCGACCTGTACAAATCAAATTTATTACTTAGCGGTGGAAATGGCTTCAAGAAATGATGGTGTAT
>JAQIWI010000950.1:0-20518 GCA_034698825.1 Deuterosminthurus bicinctus | reverse complement strand
TGAACACCACACACCGCTAATATCCTGACCACACTTAACCATAAGACCTGCTTCCAATGTCAAACTCTGCTGTCCATCAAGCCGTGAGGTGAACTAGGTACACGGAGGAAGTACCAGTTTTTACCAGTTGACACTCTCATTATGAACAAGTTCCATAAATCAACCCCATGATACTTGCCATAAGAGAGAAGATAGGAATAAATGTGAGGATGGAATTAAAAAATATTGCTCCATTTCAGCGGAAAGCTGACTGTGAGTCGTTTGTTCAAATGGGTGACGACGAGAGGATGCCAATAAAGCTGCACAAACACACAGACGCTTAAAAGCTGACATTCTCACTATAGCTTCTTTCTAAATTCAAAAGCTGTTTGAATTATTATGTGGCCTTATTATAATTGGAAATTTGTTGTAATCTGTACAGAGATTATGAGGGATCGTATCGTGTATGTGTGTGTGTGTGTGTAGCTTGGTCTCTCCACGTATTTCCCTTTAATGTGCAAGGTTAATAGTGTATTCCTATTAGCTCTCTGCCGCTGCACAGAAACGAACGATATTTAGAAAGACGAACCCCGATTCTATTTTGAATGATAGAAGGAAAACCTGTGCCCGCTGTGAGGGAGCATTTTACTATCATTCCCTGTAGCAAAGCAAATAACCAACTCATGAATATTAACTTCCCATTAACCGCGCAATTGTAAACTTCCTTCAGGGTCAGACGGCAATAATAGACGACTACTACTGCTACTAGTATTCGTAGTATACAAACAGTCCTGCTAGTATTACAACGATCATCATCCTGATGATGACGACGACTGCTAAAAGAAAAGGAACACCTGGAGCGTGCTGTCAGAAATAATGACATGTATGTATCTTACTTTGCAATTCCAGATCAGCTACATCGATCCCAAGGCATTTGAGCAACTGCTCAAATTGAAGGACTTGAACTTGTCGAACAACCTTATTTCGTTTGTACCCCCGGCGGATGGACCGATGACAGATCCGGCCTACAGCATTGTTGGATATTCCCCACTCCGATTCTGCACTAAACTGGAACAAATTAATCTTAGTCACAACTTAATCACCAGCATGACGGAAGATATGCGAACTGCCTTGTTGTACTTGACTAAGCTCAACCTGAGTTACAATAAACTGGCCACACTTCGCACTGTCGACCTCAATTTTCTCCAGAGGTACTACGTGTAAATTCATCAGATTTTCGTTTTCTTTAGAAGCGAGTATGAAATACTTGCAAGCCGGTGAAGGTGTAGAACGTCGGATGTAGCAATTATAATGTTACTTGGAACTCCAAACTTATGTTATGTCGGAGATAATTATGATTTTTTGCCCATTATGATTCATTTCTTCACTTAATTACATAGTCCAGTGAAACAGTGGATGAGCACAGCAGGAGTTTATCTCTCTGTGTTAAGCACAGGAAGTTGTATTGTAGTCCAATCACAATCACAGGGTTTAATTTTTTGTGCAAAAAGCAAGCAAGCTAATGAATTCTGTTGTTTTCAGTAAACTGGATCTTGACCTGAGTCATAATGAAATCACCTTAGTGGATATGAAATATTTTAACCTGCTCATCTCATCAGTTGGGAACAAAATCTTTGTTAAACTTGGAGGGAATCCACTCAACTGTGACTGTGATGCATATGCCTTCAAAACATTAGCCTCCGACTATGCCACTTTTCACCTTGATGGGCTCAACTGTGCTGGTCCAATCTATCCTAGAAATCTTACAGATCTATCTTTTCAAACTGGTAAGACTGGAAACGCTACTATCTTCGCTTATTTTGTACTCAGTATACATAATAATTCCATTTCAGTGCCCAAAGAAGACCTGACATGTGTGATGGACGAGAATTATGGCTGCCCAGAGGATTGTACATGCTGGAGACGCCCTGCCGACTATACGGTTTACATTGACTGTGCCCATCGCTTTGTTGCAGATAATCTCACCCTTCCCAATGTTACCACTGTCGCACTTAAATACGGTGATCCGAACAAATATGGAATTGTGCTCAACTTAGCCGATAATGAAATCACGCATATCCCGGATGACTATCTTAGTGGTGAGTTCTGCTGCGATGAAACACAAAATACTTCCACAGTATAGACATTGCTTTGCGTTCTCTCTAACATGTGTTGGCATTGTTTCAGAAATTCCGGAGGATGTCAGAATGGTTGATCTCAGAAGAAACAGACTTCGGTCAGTGTCATTTCTGAAAGCAATGGGAGAGAACAATGTGACTCGGTTCAACTTGTCCGAGAATCCATTCCCATGCTACGATTGTACGTTTCATACGGACTCCCGCAGTCAGTTCTCCCGAATCGGAGATAGTGAGAATTTAACTTGTCGTGTGGACAGCACTCAAATACAGAAAGCCCTGGACTTTGACTATGAGAGCGTTTGCAGTGTGCACTTGGTGGGTGTGATCGCGCCAGTAGTAGTCGTAGCATTGTTGCTTGTTGCTGTTACTGTGGTTTGTGTGCGAAATGGCTGGGCCATTCGCGCTTATTTATACTCGAAAGGGTATGGATTCCTGTTGTGTGATAAGTACTTTGAGGATGACGAGGAGAAGCTGTATGATGCGTTTGTATCTTACTCAAATGTGGTAAGCCGTCCTGATTAATGTCATTAACACCAAGTTTTTCATGCACTGCACAAGAAATTCCATTGCTAATCATTGAATTCCTCCGCAGGACGAACCGTGGGTGTTGGAAGAGTTAGTCAAGAGACTTGAAGGACAAGAGGGGTTCAAACTGTGTCTTCATTTTCGAGATTGGACCCCAGGTGAATGGATTCCAGATCAGATCATTCGGTCAGTTGACCAGTCAAGACGCACGGTTGTGGTGCTGTCCAAGAACTTTGTTGACAGCATGTGGTCTAAGTTGGAATTTAAAGCTGCCCATAAGCAGGTAATGTTTGATTCAGTAGAAAGCTTCTGCTCATGCAAATTGGAGGTTTTAATGGAGCGATTTAAATTGCAGGCACTGAATGACAGATCTAACCGCTTGATATTGGTTCTGATGGGAGAGGACTTGACGGAGAAGGATGTTAAAGATGATGATCTCCGAGTGTACATGAAAATGAACACATACATTAAATGGAATGACCCTTGGTTCTGGCACAAGCTCAAATATGCCCTACCTCATCGGAAATGCTCAGTGGAGGAGAATCGTAATCATTATATCAAAAGAGTTCAAAGGGAAAGAGCCATTCAACTTGACAAGATTAGGACAAAGATGGAGAGTCAAGTCCCGGCCTAATTCTTCAATGCTTTTATACTCTATCGTTTATCATAAAAATGATCTATCTCCAGTCAAAACAAATGTAGGATTTTATAGAAAGAATATATTAGTTGTTATTATCATTATTGTGAATACATTTTAGTTTGCGTGGAGAGATGCATACAAAATTATGCACATTGTTTTTGTAGCTGACTGTGATCACATTTCTAGATTTAAAATAATATATGGTGTATATCATGCTGACTGTTACAAATTGAAACTATTGTTGTGATCAGTGAGATGGAGAGACTCAGTTTGTGACAAAGTAATCGCCATCCTCATTGGATTTTCCATGTCCCACTCTCTGCTAGCTGAATGTATAGTTAATATAATACGAGCTCTTTCAGCGCTCCCTGTAGGAAATCACATTATTATGATAATGTGCGTCTAATCAATGTATATTTTGGACAGTTTAAAGCCATACAATAATTACTACAACAGTCACGTGGAAATGAAAACAACTATTTTAAGACTTCTGCAACGTATTACCTGCTGTGTGGGACAATCTAAATATTGTTATCGTACCTGCCATTAAGATAATTGGCGAATTTCCTCCAGTTTATGTTACGTATGAGAACGATACCGACTGACTTGTAATATCTAAAGGTGCTTTACCTTCCAGTAAGTACACATGATCTATAAGAATAAATCTTGCCTAATATTCCTTCAAACAACTTGACTTTCCTATTAGCTTCTGTCCATTTCCCTTTAAATCACGCTTGGAACCTGTTCCAATTGCAATAAAACAAGGCAATGTACTTCGCTAAGTATGGAGCCCCACCACTTCGTAATTGTTACGCAGCCCGTGTAATAGTGGTCGCTGTCATTATTTTTGAGAGACGTGGAGCTAAATGGCGTAGTTTGGCTTCGTTAATAACCTTTAAAACTATGTCCATTTATTCTTCGAATGCAGTCGTCAGCTTGTGAATGGGCAGAGACGCCACACACCGAAGTAGCGAGTTTTGTTCACAGGCCTGATGGATAATTGTTGTACAAACATGAACGTGTAATAAGGCACAAATTGCCATCTAACTGGGGTACTTCAAGGCATTAAAACAGGTTTGAGGGATAAGCAAATGCCAATTGACATGTCCTGAGCCTTTGTTTTTCTTGCTTCTTTACGTGTAGCTCAAGGCAAATTTATAATTATCTACCTTAATTTTTGTTTGGGCCATTAGAGTTTCTCTGCAGGTGCACTGCCATCTTCCCAAAGATCTTCAAATTGGTCAGAAGTCGCTAGATCATGCTGCACTCTGTGGTGAGCTCTTTTTCAGCAACGGAGAGGAAAAATATTCCCCCGATGGGGAGATATTTCTTATTCTGTTGCACGAAATCTCTGAAGTGTATTTTCAGACGGTGCGAACTAAATAAACGCATGCGCACACATTCTGTTTACAATCTAAATGCCAATTTATCAACATCGTTTTCATTCGCAGTGCGCAAGTTCTGCAACATGGCAATTATTATATTGTGGCGTCTTTTGCATTTATTGCAAAATCCACGTCAACTTATCTTTTTTCTCGATAAAAGCCTTGTACAGAGCGCAATTCAATGTATCGTCATTGATATATCTACACAGAAATGATACAGTCACTTTTTAAAGGAATTCGTCTCACTCCACCAACGGTTGAGGGTGAATGACGCGTCCCCAGAAGAGAACGCTATCAACAAAGCTATTGTATATAAAAAATAAGAATGGTCGATTAACAATAAAAGGAATGGGGAGCGAGTCGATGGTTCGGTCGCCTGTTGCCAAGGATACGGCAGCTGCTTCCGTCCCCTTTTCGTTGATGTCGATGATTGCCCTGTGAAGCAACGCGCTGACATGTAGGCCCGCTGTGTAAGAAAAATCCCAATTAGTCGGTCGATGGCAGGATGGAAATCATACGGAAGCTATAGATACTTACGTATATCAGATATTCTTGAAAAATTGGCACTAGTAGGGTCAAAAATTGAATGGATTCCGAGGCGTAGGAGGATTTCTTTCACATTCCCATCACTCTCTATTCTCATCTTTGGAATTTTCACAGTGACCATTTCCGTCGTCATGGCATCTACTGCTCTTTTCAGCTCTGCTGATTTCAAAGATCGTTCCAAGTCCTATAAGCGCGAAGGAAGCATTTAGTGAGCATACAGCAGCAGATACAATACGAGAATACTTACGAGAACGCCATTAATGCCTGTTTCCCGCGGTAGCAGGATGTGCAGAGCCGTCTCACCGTCTTCATAAGGCAATCTGACCATTTTGTAAGTTTCATTTTCAATGTAAGACGCATTCATGACGTTCGTCATTAGTTTGACAGGAGCAGTGCTATTGTGGTCAATGTAAAACAGCGCATCACGAGTAATCTGAGGCTCGAATGGGGTTTCCCAACTACCGTGAAAGTAAATGGCGTTGGCTACAGCTAAAGTCGTCAGTGGTGAAGGAGGGCTGTCTATTATGGACTTGATTTTGCCCTATAGAATACATTATTTGTTGTTCATTTGGCTTTAACGGCTTTTCTGTATCCACCCATTACCTTCGTCTTTTCTCGAACCCATTCATTTACGTATTCTTGGAATCCGTGTCCTCCTGCTTTGAAGTCAAAGCTCCTTGCCGAAGCCCCGTACAGCTTTGCAAGATCAGCAGCATAAGACTGGTGGACTGGGAAGTTCGAATCAGTGAATAATTCGTTGGCTGATTCGACTATAACATTGGGATCCGAACAGTTATTCAATACGTATAATAGATGAGATAAAGTTCGATGGAAGTTGTAGTCCTTTGTAGTTGCATTGCTCAGGTCTGATAGGTCCTCCAGTGGACCTAGAATCTCTGATAATTCCTACATAGATATATTTAGAAATAAAATTAGAATAAGTTATGTAATTATTTTATGAAATCGGTCCTTTATTAATACTGTTGATCTTCTGTGGCCTTACGTTAAATGTGGAGCCTTCTGACCCACGAAGAAGTAGAGCAAGCACACTGAAAATGCTCATTGGAGAACAGACCATATTTTGAGCACTGCTCCCAACAGCACTATGTGCAATGGCCAAGCTCAACTTCATCGTGTCAATTTGTTCATGATGGCGCTTGTCAACGATTTGAGACTCCACACTCCTCGGCATCTTACTGGCCAGTGGAGTTCTGCCGTTCCAACTGCATTGGAACGTATCCTCAAGGTCAGTCCTACGTTCTTGACTTTTCTCAGGGAGCTGACGTCTGTTGACAGCAACATCTTTGAAGACGATCGGATCCCGCTCGTCGGACGGAGTTAAAATTCCCAAACGAGTTGCAACAACTTCACCTCTGTGCGATACAACTGTTCTATTCTCCGTTTGGGTTGTAATACTGGAATCTTGTGTGCTGAGGACGGAAGATTTGTCATCCTCTTTGTTATCCACCACAATCTCCGCCGATGTTTCACTATAAGCTGGACTCACGACCAATGAGCTCAGCTGGTTGTCCTCGTAGCGACTGAGTCCATCAGGAGGTGTCTCATAAGGATATGCCTGCTCTGGAGGATTTCGTAATTCTTCTTGATTATTTTGAACCATTGTCAGGTAATACACACGAGGGGAGAACGTCCGATTTTCCCATCTAAAAAGACATGAGAGCATGAAAAATAATCACGCTAGTTTGGCATTCTTCACGCATCTAATTAAAATATCCAGACAGCGTCAACTTGCTGCATGTGAAGTGAAAAAAATAGAGGAGGAAAAGTAATAATTATAATAATACTGCTCACCTTGTTAAAGTCACATAAATAACAGGCTCATGAGGCTCATGAGATGCTGGAGCTGATGCCGCATAGGCTGCGGCCATGAGGAGCCATAGCACAGCTGTAATGGCTTTCGGCATTCTTAAGGAGCCAAGTTCATGAAAAGCACTTGAGCAGCACACTAACATAATATTGGATTGCACCAAGTCGTTACATAGAGTTTAGTGTTTAAGTTTGTGAGTCTAATATCATCTAAGGTTCTTTCTGGAACTAATCAACATGGTGGAATGACCGTAGATTTACAATCAGCAGTAGCATTAGGCTAATTATACCACAGTCCGCTTGTGACTTTGTTCCTGAGGACACTGTAGATGATAAGCTGTCTCACTCTCCTCTCGCACCACTGCTCGACTGTCAACTGTTGGACGTCTTCAGGAGCTTTTTAAGACCACCACATGGCCGGCAGTGGGTCCACACAAGAGCACAGATTTAATAATTAAACAAGGAAGTCAAATTTTCATTTTATTTGTCAATTCGAGCGCAATAATAAACTTCCCTGCCATCCAAACTTAGTATTTTCAAAGACTTCACCTCTTGCACACACAGACTCATGACGTGAGCAGTGATTTGCATCCACACTTCCTATAATTGATCTCCATAGGTCAGTACTTAACACCTGAATGCAAAGCACCTTCTGACGTGTCTCACACCAATTTACATTTCGATTTGTCAGTACAGAAAACTCACAAAAAGCCCACTGATTCTGGTCAGTGTGTCTTCAAAGGGAACACAAACCGTACTGTGACGTCGGAGCATATTAGAAGAAGCTGACGACGAGGTAAAAACTTGTGTCCATTCTTCTATTCGTGGACATAACGAGGGTCGGCCTTGTGACCAGTATGTATATCTGTGCTCACGTTAGCATGAAGTCTTTTTATCGCTCCCTTTTACCCCAAAAACAGAACTATATGTAGGATACCTAAGCACAAGCACGGAGGACAACCTTGTAGTTTATAGAGCTGGCCACACTATGGAAAGGCTCAAGAGCACCAGCTCACAGCTCCTGTTCCAAGAATGTTGATGAATTTAGACAATTTTCTGCACACCACCAAGTCCTGCCAACTAAATTCGAGGCACACCACAAACCCCTACTTGGTCTTTTTTGCAAGCAAGTGAAAACGTTCAGCGAATGAGCTGCAGGGAGAAGATGGATGAATTCATCTGATCCTTTAGGAATGATATTAGGAGAGCTTTGAGGAGGTTTTGTGGATGGACCTCGATCTCTTCTTCACATAGTCATTCCAACTTTGTGTCGGGCAGACATTGTATCCGTAGAGTATTAGCTCTTTTGCGACTCTCTTACTGAGAACGGCATGAACAGGTAATTAGACTCAGTAGGGGCTTTCTGGGGAGGAATAAACATTGCTGGGAAGATGAGGAAAAACGCAATTCAAATCATCTGCAATTATGAAGGAGGAGTTTTAATGGTTCTGGTTGTCTTGCCCTTCCCTCAAGTGTGTCTATCTTCTGCACAAAAAACACACACATACCTGTAATCAGATTTACTCTTTTGGGAATCTCGGCATTCAAGTTAATCCCAGTAATCCTACCACAATGTGTGCCTTACTTTTCATGAATATTCCAGTAGGGGAGGATGTAAGCATGTGCCGTCGTGCCGTATATACTCATAAGTAGTTACTTATTTCTTTTTGTGATGCATACGGGGAATTCTCGACATTTAGATCCCACCAAATAGACCCAGGTAATCGGCTAATGGAAGAGTCGAATGAGGAAAATGGAATCATTTTATGTTGTGCATGTTTTCGGCTTACGGCAGTTACGACGCGCCGGCATCTAAATCCTATAATTCATTCGAACAAAAAGACGCCAAAAGACCAAGAGCGCTTATGGGACGGGACCTCTACCAGGAAAGATGTAATGGGATCTATTCCAGTCCATTTCCGACTAATGCTGAAACATGACAGCGTGGGATTAATATATAATTTTTATAAGTTAACGTTTAATCTCTAAACAGGTTTCAAGTAGAAGATCAAGCTGATGATGTAAGTTAGCTGTTAGGATTACACTCGAGGATGTATAATAACTCTGTTAAATGTACCTTAATCCAGTTTCAAGTTTCCCTAAAATGCGCGAAGTATGCTTAACATGCACAATTTTCTGACGTAATCGGACAAAGGTACACTAAAATGTACGCAAATCTCAATTTTAGTTTTTCCTTTAGACTTTAGCATTGTTTTTATTGTACGTATTAAACAGTAAGCTCGTAACAAAGTATAATGTACAAGTATCTTCACTAGAAACATTCTTTACATTAGCCGTCGCACAAATTGCTCACATTGAATGATATTAAAAGTACGTTACTTCAGAAGGTACGTGATGTGCTTATTTGATTTCAAATGGACTGCGCCCAGTTACTTTTCATATATATTAATTTAGCAAGATAAACAGAACAAAATACGTTTTCAATTCCGGCCGAAGGGGAATCCAGGTCCTTCTGTGGGTAATGAATTCATTCATTCATCAATGAATTCACCTTCCGAAAAACCTTTTATAGAAATACAATTGCAGCTTACGGAAGACATCATCAGTGTCGGATTGGAAGAAATCATCAATGTCGAATTGGAAGAAATCAACCGGAACTTGGCTCAAGAGTTCTTTCACCTACAAGGATAATACGGACTGGAAACTGAGAACGTGATGAAAGCAAAAAATTACGAAATGAACTTACGTTTTCACAATCTTTGCAGTTAGGACCACCTTTAGAAAATTGAGAAATTTGATTCGCAACCATGGCGTTGATCGTTGCAACTGCTTCTTGCATATTCTTAGCTACTAGAGGTGCTAGTGGTGCTGCTCTTGACGTATTCAAGATGGAGCTGGAGAAATACATAAGTTTAAATAGTTGTAGTCTGCGACCATGCTAAGAATCCCTAAAATAATCTTACCAAATTAGCAAAAAACTGGCGACAAAAAATGTTACATTTCTGCACTCCATTTTCGAAAAATTTCGGAGGTAACAACTTGAAAAAATTGGGAATTATGCGAATATGATATTTAGACGGTGATGTGACCGCAACTAACTCTGTGGACCGTGGTGAAAGGCTTTTAAAGCACCCTTTGACACAGATTTGTCAGACCACCGAGACAGTTTAATTAATTGCATAATTTATGGGAGAGACAAAATACACACAGGTGTTATCTAATATGACCGTTTATAGTACATTGCCAGGAGTTTCTGTTCTAATGACCGCCTTCTAATTTCTTTGGACGTATTTTCCCAATTGACGACCTAAATTCGAGTCCAGAGTTAATTTTTTGCATTACCATCAATCACATTTTGGCTTCATTGAACTAATTCTTTATATTTTTAATATTGTCATCGACCATGACCAGGTACAACATGTGCTTTGTTAGCCATCAAGTGAATAGCAATATATTAGGGAAAGCAATACTAACAAGCGCTGTATGGTGCTCCTCTAAGCGTCGTAAGTAATTATACGTTATGTACGCCATTGTGCTAGGTCGAGACGATTCCATTCTGTAAAATGTTACACGAGTTGGCTGTGTCCATAAGCGAATGATTTAATACGCCGTTGAAATGCCATGAGCTCACTGACGTGAGTGCTGCATAAATACAGAAATTCGGTGAGGTGCCAAGAATTGTAATTTTATAAATACACGGAGTCGGGCAGAACTACCAGTTGTGTAACAGGTCCTCCATTAGGAAATACAACTGGTAAGTTTACGCCTGTTCCCTACGTTATGAATACGTACTCAACGAGGAGCTCACTAGGAATTAGTATGTCCTAAGATTGGTAATTATAATGGGCTATAACATAACCCGAGGGTCGGCTGGGAAAGAGCATACGGATGATAATACGGCCGGTTATCGTCTGCTTTATTGAGTCTATAGTTTTTGTTGGTATAGTACGGAAATAATTGCAAGTACAGTACCAAAAAATTCACTAAGATAAGATGCGTACTTGCATAAAATGATCCAGTCCTTTTAAATTTGTTTGCTAAAATGTGCATTGCCAACCTTACTTCCGGAGCAGCATACGCTCTATGATGCAAAAAAGAAATGGGGGAGTTTATAAGCAAATATTTTCATATTTTAAAAAGAGTTTTTATCTCGAGCTCTGTAAATTTACAAGTCAAATAATAACAAGTCACGTCAAAGACACAGCAACAAATCAATATGAGTTATGTTATTATGCATGAAATATTGCGAACGTCGTTTTCCTATTTATAGACTTGATTTGGTTTCGGAAAATAGGTCAAAATGAATTACTAACTAGAAGCAAAACTAGAGCATTAGGTTCGTTTGATAAGATCACAGAAATGAAAGTACCAACAAAAATTTACATAAAAGAGTGAAACAGCATACATGTACGTGGTGACCAGCCACGAAAAAATTCCTTTCAGTTTAAAATGAAATCAACTGACTGAGTTACAGCCTGCTCAGTCATTGCTGAAGAAGGGGAACCAATTTTCCACTTTTGTGAAGACGGAACGTGTCATCACATCCACCAATGTGTTGCCCTCCAATGAACACATTCGGCACGGTCGTTTGTCCGGTTTTTGTTTTCAGTGCTGACTGCAGCAATGCACCTTCATCTAATTACAAAGTAAATCACTACAATCAGTCATGATTTTTATGACTTCCTTCGTCCACAAATGAACTCAAAAACCTCACCTCCCAACTTATCCAATTCAACAGCAAGAATTACAGCAGACAGTTCCTTGAACAGATCCTTCACCTGTGCAAAAAAAAACCACAGTAGCCATTAAACATTCCGTGCACCGGACTTTTTTACCCAAATCTTCCCCAGTCAGCAGGAAAAACCAGAAAGCATCCCGAGTTAGCTAAAGATTAGCAGAATCTGTAATTCATAAATTTTACTTACTTTAACGCAATATGGACAGTAAGATTTGCTAAAAACAGCAACTTTATTCGTACTGACAATCGCGTTGACTTTGGCCAAGGCCTCAGTAGCACTGGTCGCAATTGCTGATGCCATTGTTGTACTGGATGTGCAGCTGGATGGTGCTATGGACACAAATTAAAACCACAGAATGATAAATATAATATTTACTCATGCATCACTTCATAGTTAAAAATAGACATTTTCTTTATGCTGCCCTACAGTAATCCCCTATTGCAAATTACACAGTTTGATTTCAATCTAAACCATTGCCATTATAATCACCTGATTACAAGATACTTTGTCTTACTGGATTACTTTTTAGATTATAATTTCTAGTCGGTATGAGCACAAGACGTTGCTGGATTTTAACGGGACAGATTCTAGCGCCTGGAATGACACCGCAATTTCCGATCAGGAAGACAGTTACATACAGTAAAAATTACAAAGTACACACGTACTGATGATGGAGTGTGAATCGATCACTCCCGCCTGCAGGATGCTAAAAAACTGCTTACTTGGGTTACACAGTAGAATTCCTTCATGCAGTATTCATGATACTGGTCCATCATAATAATCCATTTAAATTCGTACATCTATTTGGCAATGACTTGATCAATCATTCTTGATTTGACTACTGTTGCAATCCCTTTAGATCACAACGACCATACTAATCAATATGTGCCCTTAGGAGCCATGCAATGGTATGCAGATAACAAGAGCTGAACGGTGCAACACCTTATCAGACAATATCCCAAACACTCACAAGATTGCAGCATGATTGCCGAAATATTCGACTTAGAAGCAATACTCGTCTAATTGATTGAGGCAGCTGCACTCATAATGGAATCAAAAGGGAAACTTACCACTACTTTGACGTGATCTCTTAGAAAAGATCGCCCCCATTTGTCTTAATTGGCTTGAAAAACAGTACGAATGGCTGCCAAGGGAAATCCTTCATACAGTTTAAGCGGACTCTTATTCAACTCTTGGGAGTTCCTCTGGCAAGCCGGGTTGAATGTTCAACTTTATGGAATCACTAAGTGAATGTTCTGTGTTGTCGTGGGGATCCAAGCCGACCGGTTCCCCATGCCTGTTGTTGTCATTGCATGCGTATAATCATTCGGGCGGTTCACTGATGACAGTCAACAGGCGGTAACGTTAATTTCCGCTAAAATGTCCACACGTTGGACACCCATCAATCAATAATACCGGGACTTATGAAACATTCCTGGTACAAATGAACAGTCACTTGGGTGTCTTAATATGCCGTAGATGTTTGATGTGCTTTATAAGACAGTTGATGCAGATGGCAGCATGATATGATGGATTGCCATGTTTTGTAGTGATGTCCTCAATATGTTATCATGTAATCGTAAAGTTCCGTTAATGAAATTTTAACGCATACAGTTTGATAATGTTGCGCTCCATTGAATTTCAACGTGGAAGGTGCTTCCACCTGCGCAATATTTCTTCCTCGAGCTGTCGTAACTCGTTTAAAAGGGATTTTGTGATGTTTACAGTCCAAAGAGAATTTGAGTTGCAGCTTTTGCGGTAATCTGCAGAAACCATTCAGTAAAGCCTGAAAACAAGTGGAGATGGTGGTGAATGATGATTCGTCAATTTCCATAATTCATGGAAGTTTGCTTACTTTGATCGTTTGAATATCCCATTCGTGACAAAAAGGTGGTGTGTTTCATCTGTGGAAGCCGACGATTCAACGCTATGCTCAGCAAAAAACAGAATGTACAAGTGATAAATTTGAGTCGACTTTTATAATTTTATTTCTGTCTCTCAGCACTTTATAAATACGTCCAAGCTTTATCATGTTTAGTCAAGGCGCTAACCTTAATTCTACATTCAACGTATTACACTGGAAAGAGACAGAATAGAACGATATTACAACTAGTAATGCAACGTATTAGTAACAATGTATAGACGGTTGGATATTATAACCTAATTTTATTTTTACTTGCAACACTGACACAATTCTGCATTGCTCCTGGTGAACACTGAGAAAGACGCAATTATTTTCATGCAGCAAACCGCGCATATACGACAGACAACCACCCGTGTTCAATTTTAACAGCTTAGTCCATACAAACTTTTATAAAATTAGACCTAGAATTACAACGGTGAGCTTTAAACTGTGCGATCCTTTACAGAGTAGGAAAGGACTCGTAATTATTGTTGCGTGTATTGTCAATCACACAGAAAGGAACCCTATCATGTAATTATAATCAGCGGTTGAACATAAAATAATGCGAGTTTAGTTCAAAATAAAATAAAATCATACTTCGGTTGGTCAAAGCAATAAAACCATTATTCAGGTAAAATATTCAGTTTCTAAAAGAGCAATAAATCTAAAAAACAATATCAACAGAATTCTTGATAATGCATTGTGTGCTTTTACAGACCTACTTATTATTCTTCCCTCGCAGTCGAGGGACAGGACTTACAATAGTAATTAATTGAAGCTGTATTTAAACTGTACTGTGTTAGGTAGAGAAAGTCGATGACCTGTGAAGTGACTTGACTGGGTATAAAAAGTAGAAAGTCCTACAAAGATGACTAACATATGGGCACTGTCGGCTGGCGAGAGACACGGCTTATATTTATATGCTTCGATGACACTGCTTTAACTCCACAGTCCTGAAACCATAGAAGACGGTTTATCAATCTATCAAGTTCAACATGCAGAAAATGTGGGTTAATAGTCGGTGCGTGTGATTTTCTAGCACAACAAGAGATTAACAATTAATTACAAATTCTCAGTCAGCTTTAAAATTATTACTACTGTTTCATCAATATATAATATTATTGCTAAATTTAATACTCTAAGAACTTTACAAATCTTCCAAGCAAGTGGGCTCATACATCCTGCTTTTGCATTTCCGTGGTTGCTTCCATTACAATAAAGCACCGCCATTATTTTTGGAAAGTAAAATAAAACAGCATTAATAACTGCTTAACTCATTAAAATTTACAGATCTGCGTGTAATATAAAGCGTTTCCATTGTACTTTTTACCTTGGGTTCATTTTTTTCTTCTTCACCATGCTAAAAACTTTGATGCAACAAATAACAATGTGAGTGTAATAATTTCATAAAATTAAAGCCTTACGTAGACAGCTATTTGGTATACATTACATGAGTTTCTAGTGAACATAATAACAGTAACGAATCTCTGACTCAGGCACAATAATTGTTTCTAATACGAACTTATCGAGATTCGGCTCATCCTGCTATTTAAACTTTGTTCTGGCAGTCCAAGAACGCCGCTCAGCACTTGGCATAGTCTCTCGTAATCAGATTCTAACTGGCTTTGGTATTCTTTCTGATCCGCAGTGATCATTTTTGCATTCCGTACCAAAAGCTCGCCACAGCATTCGACGAAGTCCCTGCATAACCAGACATGAAAATATATTAAGGTAACATTTACATCTGGCTTCATTAAAATTATTACAGACAAGAATTCTCACCTGAAAATCGCCTTCAGTCGATGAACATCTTGCAAAGGATATTCGTTCTCCTTCTCTAAGAAAGCCCTTGCGTACGCTAGTGGTCCTTGGTTCACCTGTTCGCACATAGATTGCCAATGAAAACTGATGATACGTTTCTGCTATCTAAATTTCCGATAATAAAACCGCATTACTTACTTGAACGCTCACAGAACCTTGTAATCTCAATTGCAGTCTTTTAGCATCTTGAGAATGGAGTTCAGATCTTAGCTCGGCCACTCGTCTCTGCATATCGTCAATAGCTACAACAATCGGGCTCAGATCCTGCTCTTCGGACTTGGAAACTTTCAAACGTGACACCACAGCAGGAAAGGAATACTCGGCTATAGAAACACAACAACCTTGTTAATTAAAACTGACCAAGCGAAATACACCGGCGTAAATGGATTCAGTTGCCATGGAACTCACTCGTTATCGTCGTGCGCCGTTTCCACTGCTGATTGATGGATGCCTTGTTGTCAATGCTAATGCGATCTTGAGTTTTCACAGCAAACGGAGTATCATACGTAAACTTATTTAAATTCTGGTGCTTTCGGAAATCTTCTGACCACAACTTCCGCCGTGGACTTTCACTGGGAATCGGTATAACGTGAGTGATGGTGGCATAAGTGATATCATTATCTGGCATCTGATCAACTTCGCCCGAAACTATGGTCGCGCTCTCTGCCCATTCCACCTTCGCGCAGATCTCCATAAGAGAGGTCACATTAGGCTCCTTGTACACGTAAACATCGATTGGCCTTGTCATATTATCTTTTCTCGGGTGATAGACGGCCACTCTGTAGTAAGTGGCTAAGAAGCGCTCCCTCTTGTTCTGTATTAAGTTGCAAGCCTTTGACATCATTTTGTACGAGTGTTCCAATGCAGCATAGTCAGAGAGAGATTCTTGAATGTCCACAAGAATTCGGTAGACCTGGAAGAGAGTTGAACTTTGAAAAAGATGCAACGAAAATTGCGCTTGAATAATTGGTCATAGACATACCTCCAGCATAAGCTCGTATCTCTCTGCCTTCTCACACAGTGTGACACAATTCTCAAGTCTCTGAATTAGTTCCTCCGTCACATCCTCCTCTTCAACCGTCTCTTCAACATCTTCGAACTCTACCTTAAGATTCTGCGAGATGCCCACCATGACTTTTTTCACTTCCGAAGTTGCCGAGTGTCGCGCTAAACGTGCCGCAACATGGAGCTCACACATTAGAGCTTCACTGAATCGTTTATTCACTTGATGCTCATCCCTCAGGGAGTCAAAAGCCTCTATTCGCAATTTTCCTTTGGCAAAGTAAGAGTATGAGTTGGCCAACTTCAGGTACAATTCTGCCAACCGATACTGGTTGGTGCATGTCTTGAGTATCCAGAGTGAGTTTAAAATCGTGCCGAGTCTTGTGGGTAGTGAATTTTTGATAATTTTCCGCTCCGAGCGACTTCCACTGGAAGATAAACTCTTAAAAGAGTTGGTGCTTGAGCTTGCGCTAAATTTGGGTTTCGTACTGACTGGTTCGAACTCCTGAACGTCGATGAACGTCAACTTCTCCGTTATTGACAAGACAAAGCTGGATCGCTCGTTCACGCTAATGCTCCTTTCCAGTAAACTGAGAGCTTTGCGGAAGTTGTGCACAAATCCAGGGCTCAGCGTGATCGAGGCCACAGCCAGTAAACTTTGGCTTGTCGTTCTGTTCCCATCGAACAAGTACAACTTGCTCACTATGGAAACGCAGATGTTGATCAAGTACGACGTTCCAAATCCATTCAAGAGTTCACAGAATAAGTGATGACTCAAATCTTCATTCCCTACAATTATATTACCACACATAAGTAATTACATTCACTACAACACAAAGTTAAAAATACTGCGATGAAAACTGACCTTTGGCGAATACAATGGAAGCTAATTCGTCGATACAATGGAGGTTCACTAGGGCTCCTAACATTGCACGAGTATCTTCAGATGCTTTGGCCACGTCCAGCGTGGTCCGTATCACATCTCTCATCTCGTTCACCTCCCCTTTGCAAGCGCGGCACAAGTTGGCCAAAGTGTCCAAACAGATGAAAGTTGCTTCTGTACTCAGCGCCCGCCAACAGCTAGCAACGTCGGTGGGAGGATTTTCCTGTGCCTTCAAAAGTGAATCAGTCCCTGCGATATCTTCAAGTGTTTTTGAAGGTAACGACGACCACTTTTTGTTCGGCAGCAAAGAGGTTCGAGGACTAGGTGGCATAGTTGGTGGAACTACGATTCCAACCACCTGCACAGTACAAGAATCAATTAATTTTAGAACACAATACAACATTAATCACATGGGTGGACATTAAAACAATGAGCTTAACAAAACAAGTACCTTCTTTCTCGTAATCGTACTATTTTTCCGTGCATTCGTGAAATGTAGGCAAGCCAAGTGAATCATTTGAAGTAAGGAAGCCCGCTCCTGTGTTGTGCTTCTGACCCAAAAGTTCCGCAGTCCATCTTGCGTAAAGGTTTTCAGCAAGTAAAGTCCACTGATTAAAAGTTGGCTGGTTTCAACATCATTCAACTTGTCATATCGTCGGAGAACAACATTGCTCTTGTCAGCTTCCGTGTTCGTTCCACTCTGTGACGCTTTAGCTATTCCATCCTCTTCCGCCAACTCACTAGACTCCTTTCCAATGCTCTGTCCATCTCTGCAGCAATATACGTGCGTAAATTAAATCCACCTTCCATTTAAATGATAAAGTTTTCATGGTGATAACTCACCCTGAGCCATGATTTGAGGTGGATTCGTTCACAATTGTTTCAGTGCCCGATCCGACGCTCACAGTAGACGGTGCGACGGATGCAGCAGGGTTGGATGTTTTAATGGCTGAAATGGCCTCCAGGTAATCACAGTTGGTGATGCTTAATCTATCTACGCTGAGTCTATCCCCAACGGTACTGGCAGGGCGACTATCGCCGATGGCATTAATATTCGTCATACTGCTGTTCTGACTCACACTTGGTGTAAGTCCATTCGGGATCTTCACACTCAACGTTGAGCTTCTAGCGGAGTCCATGCCTCTGGGCATGGCGCCTATTCCAGGAATAGTGATGCCCTCCCTTGAACAATGGTTATGATTCGAATGACAATCATTAGCAATGTTCTTGCTCATCGCGCTTCTAATCAATGTGCTGGATGTGGTGGACAAAACCGTAGAGACGGAGGAGCACCGGGAGGGGTTAGCAGAGCTTGAGGATATACTCGGAATGCGATGCAAGTTATCACATACAACTCGTAACCATGGGACCCACATGGGATTACCAGTGGCTCGCTCCTCATGCATCGTTAGTCCGCTGACAATCGGTTTCAAGGCCAAACTTCTTACGTTTGATACCTCGCCCAAACCACTTCTTGACTGCTTCATGACTGTCGCGACAAGAAAATGCCTCTTCGCCCATGGAATGTTTTCAAGCCTGTCAATTCAACAAGTACCTTCATGATCTCATCCGTCAAAACAGTCATAACATGAATGGCCACGAATCAATAATACTGACCTCGTATATTCATCATCTCCTACTGCTGAATTAAGTTCCAGGAACAGTGGATGCTCTACTAAGCTCACGAGTAATGCAAACTTGAAATCTTGAACCTATAAGAAAAGTAAGAAAATGTTAATGTTTTCTGTACATAAATTACTCATAACATTTTCCAATTAAGGAGTAGATACGTTACCTTATACGAATCCCCCGGACCAAAACAAGCCAAGTAGGCATTGATGGCAGCAAAAACAACGTGACGTTGGGGTACAATAGAGAGTATTGAGCAGAAAAAGGTAATTAAATTATTATTGGCACCAAGAGATAGAGTATAATCGGACTGCCATCGCTGGACGATTTCACTGGTGAACAACGTGACCAACTTGACCAACTTTGAATCCTCTATACTTGTACATGAGTAGCCTTGGACAGCGACTGACTTGACTATAAGGTAGAACAAATGTCGGGATTGCTCCAACGATGACGCAATAGTTGCTCCATCCGCTGTCTCAAATAGATCAATCCAAGCGTCCACCAAAACTTCAGCAACTGAAGGGTACAAAAAGCATACATTAAATGTTGTTTTTGAAGTTTTTATACTAAGAAAAGCCATGTATTCACTTACGACTAGCATCGTTGGAGTTCTCCCTCTTTCTATCTGTCTCTGGCACGGAAGAGAGAAACCTCCGTTGTACGTATTGCTCCACCAAAGACTCGTACCCTGCATCGATCAGGGCTCCAAAGGAGAAAATGAGGAATTTCAAGCAGGCACTTGCAACGGTCTTTGAGATGGATGCAATGGAGCAGATCTGGTTTATAATGGTAGGATAGAAATCCCTATGTGTTGCTAGATCTGCTGCCAGTCCCAACTCCAGTGCCCTTATGGCCTTCACAGTATTCTCATCATCGCAGTGAAACTTGGCCGCATTCACCCCCTTCTGCAGGAACTTCTCCGAATGAGCAAAGAAGGCCCCTAAACTTCCACATTTTGTCCAGACCGTTGACACCAGATTCAGCTTTACTGTCAATGTACATTTGTCCAGCCAGGCAATATCCGGTCCCGAGTACTGCAAATCAAAGACAACACTTGAGTAAAATCACTCCTAACATTAATTATCAAGTTATATCCCGCATGTCTCAATGCGTTTATTGTTGTCATCATCACAGTGCTTCAGTTCCCTTCAAGTATTAAACAGAGAGATTCACGTGCAAAAGCTCTAGACAGGTTAGCGCACTCAATATAGTCATAGTGATACGCACACACACACACACACACATGAAAAGCAAACATGAATAAAATATTCAAAAGCTCAGTTAGTGCAGCTTCTGATCATTTTACCATATCTTAAGCGTCTTCATCATGAATGACACACTCCAAAAATTCATTGTAGTTCTATGAAGAAGTTATAAGCCGTACGGAGAAGTTATGCAGCATTAAAATAGACAAAGAGGCGAGGAGAACTGCGAATTCTGTCTCCGATTACACAGTTAATAGCACATTATAAAAACAGAGTAGAAAGTTAAAGAATGTAGCAATTAGATACTATATTGTTATGCGAAATTGAACATG
>JAQIWI010000949.1:0-20528 GCA_034698825.1 Deuterosminthurus bicinctus | reverse complement strand
AATTGGATTAGGATTAAAGTGGATTGCCGAATATTCCTAATCCTGGAATACTTTATTCCAGGATTACACATCACTGCGTGTAAGTATAAACAAAATAAAGATTACTTTACCAATTAGAACATACGGAACATGCGGAACTGTGGAAAGGGGAAACTACAGTCCTGGGGTAAGGGGAAACATGCGGAACTGGGGGAAATGTGCATGCTGGGGGAAATGGATCTGCTGGGGGAAATGTGTATACTGGGGGAAATGGGTCTGCTTGGGAAAATTTGTCTACTCGGGGAAACGGGTTCATAAACAAGGCTTAGAGTGGAGGAACTCATGGATGTTTTCATACAAAGTGAGGGATGTGTTTCAGTCGACGACCTAAGCTTGAAGTTGATGAACTAAGCTTAGAATTGGGGAACTGAGGATTGCTGTGTTGCGAAAAGTAAGGCATGTTGTGGAGTAAATTACCTAAGCCTTCTGTTGGGGAACAGGGAAGTTTCGAGCTGAAGAAGTGGCCAGTTTAAAATTTGGCGACGTGGAGGAAACTTGAAGTTGGTGAACTAGAGGGTAGTTAACTGAAAACTGAGGGAGTGCCTATTCCTCCAAGTTCATCAACTTTTCAGTGAGTGCAGGCTTTTTCGGGCGTCACTATTGTTTGTTACAACTGAATTTTTTTGTTTCGCCTGAAAATATGGATTAAGGAAAAACCTGTTTCAATGCAAACCCTGTGGCTGCCTTTTACCTTATAGTTTCAGGCTATTGCAGAGTTCACTGAAGTTTGTTACAATTAATTTTTGTATTTTCCCCCAACATGTGAATTCCGGGAAACCGTCTTTACAGGCAAAAGCTTTGGCAGCCTTCTCCCTCAGAGTTTCAGGCAGCCATGTTACGGCGCCTTCAACGGGTATGCCTTGTACTGAACAAGAGGGCGTTCGCATCTGTGAGTATGCTTTCTGTACAGTTGGGGAATTGCTTGTATTTAGAGACAATGTGGTGTTCCGTATAGATCGCGGATATTTATTTGTGCGTGACTAGAAACACAAAGGCAGGACAGCGTTGCAACAGCCTCTCTCATCAGCCTGTATATGTATGCGTGCCATCACTACGGTGTGCGTGTACTTCTTCCTTGCCTTGGACTAGGATGAGCCTTGACCTAGATTTAAGGATGATGAAACAGCTGTAGATGTGTCTCTTCCCTCTGAATGTTACCTTGTGGTAGTAAGTCTTTAGTTGGAGTCCTTCCTGTAAAGTTGTTGTAGGCGAGTTATAGTTTAAGACTTATGTCTTATAGTATATGTTGTCAACATTCTAATTATGGTTATATATTTGAATGACAAATGAGCCTGGTGGACAGGTGAGCTGGAGAATAAACTGTGGAGAACTCGAGGAGTTGAGTGAGAGAGCGAGAGTAATAAAGACGTGTCAATCAGGTCTCCAGATATTGTGAATTCTACAGTGTCCCTCTGATTTATATTGACATCTCCTTATTGCATTCCCTCATTACATCCCTGCTTATTCAGCTTAAGCTTACATTGTGTAGAGCCGTAAGTCCATTAAATTCATGCATTTGTAACTTATACTTAAACCCCCTGTAGTAATTTATTTCTCCGTTATTGATTGTAGAAGTATCTCCTGAGTGTGTAAATAGGAGTGAGTCCATGACAACCTAAACACCATAACCCTCACCATCTCAGATTAGCTGAAAACGTCAAAAACCTGAAAGAGCTCAATGATAACTGGAGGTCGGGACGCCTGAACATTGGCCAAATTGCCCGGTTCGGAGAGTTGGAATGAGTAATTCCATGGAGAACCTCAGCACGCAAACCCTCACCATCTCAGATTCACTTAAAACGGCAAAAATCTGAAAGAGCGGACTGAAAAATGGTAGTCGGGAGTCCTTCAATAAGGGTGTCATTTTGTTATTTTGCTGTTAAATAAAGTATCGATCTAGAGATCAAGATACATGTGAATCGTGCTCAAGTTACCCCGGTAAACTAAACTTTATTTCATCTGGCCCTTCTTCACGTTAATTCTCATCTGTTTCACATCCCATAATCGACTGTCGCTTGGAGACTCCGGCTACATTATTGGTCGTGATCCCCCGACACATTGCTTATCCAGAGTGGCTCCCAAAGTGCTACACCTCCGATGTAAAAGGAGGTTGAAGATTCACTTACAAACTAATTGGCTGTAATGCAAATCGTATTGTAATGAACTACATGCAAAATTTCCGTGGTAATATGCATGGCACTGCACTGTAAGAATGCTTAGTCGGATCAGTGCAATTAATTTCAGTATTATTATTAATGTAAGTAATCACCAAGGCAACTTCGTCAGTGCAAGTATATTCAAGAATGGAACCACCATCATACTCCTGCCTAACTACCACCTAAAATCTCATTGACAACAATACCATTAATAATCACCGTCCTTCGCACAACCAAGAACCATTCTCCCCTCACCCTTTAACAATGTCCTCCGCACCACCAACCTACATTCACTCCACACACATAGACGGACACAGAGACGCAGAAATGCGTTTTTAATCTCAAAATAGCACTACTGCTGATGGTGACTATAATGCTAGCTAAATTGCCATCTGTGTGCTTTGAATGAGCTGTAACTGGAAAAATTTTGGAGCCAGAGTGACTGCTGCCTACCGTGGATGCTGTTTTCAGTGTTTCAATGTTTTAATGAACTTTCTAAATTTGGCTTCATAATTTTTTATTCATTTGCAAGGCATTCAGTCACGCTGATTATCAACAATGAAGAATTTTCCTGGAAGAAACCTCCTTGTCATGTTTCCTTGCCGAAGGCCAAAGAATTGTTTTTCCTCGCCTTTAACTACAATTAAAACCCGATTATTTTGCTGTGAATTTTTAAGTACAATTTTAAACACTTCTCACCTCTGCCTTAAAGGCGTTCCAGATAGCCCTGTTTTTGGAAACCTGAATGGTCCTTGGATCTGCATCCGGACTCCATTGTTTCCTGCCAGCAACTTGAGCCGTTTCTAAATTTGTTTGCTGCCATTTGAAGCCCCAATGAATAGCAAATATCGGGGTTAAAACTTTGAACTTCCAGCCCATTTCAAGCGCTTCAAGCACCTACATGAAAGTAAAACAAAATTACATAAGACGAGCTAGGAGTTGGTTAAGAATTCCGAGCTTAAAATCCGAGTCTGTCCAATAAGTCAAACATTCACCTGTGATGACCGTGTGTATCCATATCCAACGAACCTCTCATCATGCTCTGCGATCCAGTCCGGTCTGAAAGGTCACTTAATTGTCACTTTTAGCACCCCACTAGAAAGTTTACAGCAACTAACTTTCATGTGTGTGGACTTACCCAATGTAAAACGGCTCGTAGTTCTTCTGAATAATATCAACGTTGTGCGAAACTTTGATGGGGCCTTCTTCAACGTTCGTTTCAGACCACCTGTGTCACCAAAAACCTTTCATAGTAAAGCCACAAATACAGTCGTCTTGAAACAATAAATCCCTGGTAATGATTAGTACGTACTTACAGTGAATAGTTTGTTGACAATTGGCTGTAGATCCAAGTCTTTAAATGAAACTGCCTAGCCAGACCCTGATTTACGTATTCAGCCAACTCTTGCTTACTTTTCGGATATTTAACTGTCCTCGACAATTCAAAAGTAGGGACCACAAATTGGCATCTGGAGAAAAATAGTTATGGTTGAGACTGAATTATAACAAATTCAAGTGGCGAACTCATGTACCATCTGAATGCACCAAATGGTAGTAAGTAAATTAAGTCCGTAACTTACTTGGAGCAATTGGAGCCAGGGCTCTCATAAAACTGTTGAAGCATTTGGGCAGAGTTAGGCCTTGGAATGATGTCAACATCAGTCAGGAATACCCAAGGGGTGCCACAAGTCTGGAAAAAAGCCAAACAGAATTTGCAAATAGTCAATCACACCTACTCAGTGATCAACTTAATAAATCTTATAACCCACTTTTCTCGCCACATTCCTCATATGATTTTGAGGATACGGCAACGTAGGGTCCATTCTTTTCGTCACAGTGTCCTTCATTACGATCCCTAGAAACTCCATAGGTTGACCGCACGGATGCCTCGACCAGAGTGGAAAGTTGGCTAAGCGTGAGCTGTCATTCCTACTCGGCTTGTAGTCTGCAGGTACTGCCACATGAACCGACACAGTTTGACTAAACGCAGCACTGCATCGCTGCATGTACATGACAAACAAATTGAGAGCGATCCATTCTTCAGGAATTCGAATGTAAACTGCGAGGGAAATGGGGCCGAGCCATTTCTCGGATACTTCACCAATGGAAACCATGCGGTTGAGTGAACTCTACAATAAACAAAACTAACAACAAATCGGTACCAACTGCACTGAAATTTTGAGGTAAGCATGAGAAAGCTCTGCTCACGTGTGTGGCCAAGCAGACGTCAACTTTAGTCATAAGGTCATTCCAATGGGATCCAGTCCATACCCATTCATAAATGCGTACCTGAATGAAAATGTAAGTGGAAATTTATCCCAGTTATTACTTTGATATGGTTATGAAACCACCAATGAATTCGTCTTGCAGTCACAAATATCGCCAGTATTTTTAAACTTGCTTCTTACCATTCGTCGACTGTCCAACCTGCCTCTGGCCCAGTGAATAGTAGAAGTATTGACATTGACGTCCTTGATATTGACCTCAGCTCCAGCAGTATTGCTTTTGTGGGTACGAGTTGAGTTACTTTGCAAGCCGTTTAAGAGTGAAGACACCTCATAGTCTGAGGGAGTAGGAGTCCCTTTGAGTGAATTCAACCACGGTGGTGGCGCATAAAATAATAGGACGGGAATGCCTGTGAGCACCAGCGCAAGTCCAGCGAGCAAAAGAGCCGCGCAGTGCTTCATTTTGTGCACACTTAATTTCCAATCTGTATGGTTTAAGCTAAGGTTGCTGGTTGTTAACACTAGGATGGATTTCAAAGCTCGATTGAATGGCTGCAAATTATGTCAAGAGTTCCACGTGTCTCCATATCCACCTGAATACTGAACCACAGAAATATTTTGCACGCAGGGCCAATCAATACAGTCAATCTGCACACTAAGCAACAAACATTCTTGTCAAGTCATTAGACTCACTGAAATCGCTCACAGTAATACAAACTGTGTGCCTTTCTAGCTGAAAGGAAATTGTAAAGATTGCATTTTGATGATCAGGCATTCAGTTGTAAAAACATCCGGTACTCCAAACATGTTGTTAAGCAACTTAAGATTTCAGCTCGATCAAGCCAACTCCGGTTCTTATTCGAAGAATACGCCAAAGTTCTGCCACAATTATGGTATCCCTACGCTCCATAGTATTTGTACTGGTGACATGCATCCTGCTCGTAGTTTACAACATTTTTCCAGTGTATTTTCCAAATGGATCAAAATTTAGTGAAAAATTCACAGCAAGTGGAGATGGGAGTTTGAAGAGTACGGTAAAAAGCAAGTACGCAAATGAATTCAAACAGCAAAACAGCACGCCGTTAGTCCTACTGTTTAGTTCATTCCCAAAATTTTGGAGTCAGAAATTGAGAAGAACTGTAAATTCGTCATTTTTGCATTTACCCGGATGTCCACACAGGTGTGACTACACACTTAACAGATCACTATATGAGGAAACTGCAAATTTAGTGGTCGTTGCAACATTCTACTTCAAAGGCCGCAATGATCCGCTCACCCCTGACATGTAAATACATTGAACCAAAGTGTTACATAAATATTTTCCCAAGTGTTACCTAAAATCTAAGATTCTAATCATGTTTTGTTTATGAACTCAATTAGAATTAAAGCTCGACAAGACCAAACCGGTCAGATCTGGTTGGCCGTGAATAACGAAGCTCCACTACGAAGGAATCGAGTAGAATCACTAGATGGCGTTTACAATTGGATTTCAACTTACAGGCGAGATTCAGATATTCACTGGCCTCTAGGGCGATTTGTGAAGCGAAATTCAACAAAATCCGAAATTGCAGTCCCCATGAGGCAAGTAGTAAACTACTTATTATAATTTGTTAACTAATTTAAATATAAATTTAGGAGACCAAAACTCGCCAGTTGGCTTGTCTCTCACTGCAACACGAGCAGCATGAGACGGCTGCTTGTGAGTAATCTACAACAATTTATCCCAATTGACGTCTATGGGAGATGCCAGGAGCTCAAATGTCCCGAAAAACAAAATTGCTGGGCCTTCCTCGGTCAAACCTACAAGTTCTACATGGCCTTTGAAAACTCTCTCTGTTTGGATTACGTGACGGAAAAGGCTTTCAAGGCCTACAAGTACGACCTAGTTCCAGTCATCTACGCTTGGCTAAATGACAGCACGATTCTCCCGCCGGGCTCTTACATCAACGCACTTGACTTCAGCACTCCCAAAGATTTGGCCGAGTATCTTAGCTATCTTGATACTCATGAGGAAGAGTACCTGAAATTTTTTGAATGGAAACGGAAATATCAATTAGAGGAGTTTGGCATTGCTCACATGCTTTGCGAGGCTTGTGCAAAGTTACATCGGCACTTGGGCTTTAACGAAGGACCAGTGCAGAGACACTCGAGCCTGGTAGGCTGGTTAAATTCGTGGAAAACAAACAGCAGCAGAGGTCTTAAGTTAAAGGTCGGTCAAAATACTCTGAACACGGGGGATAAAGTTTGTGTGGATGCTAGTAAGAGTCCAGATTTGCTGGCTTGGTTACACTCATAAAATTCCAAAAATAAAACTACCAAAACATTTTAATATTCTTGAAGAATTATTGGTCTAGGTTACCGTAAATACTGTATTATAGGGCGGGGGGTCAAAGATAATATTGTTTTACAGAGAATTATTATTTGGCAACCCCAACCCCTGCTCTACAAGTCGACTTAATGCCTGACTGGGAAATTAAATTTGGTGTCGAAACGGTCATCCATGAAATTCTTAGTTTGATCAATTTTTAGAAGTCTAACCAGCTCCACCGCTCATGCATTTCAGCTTGGAGGCTACTTTGGCGCGACAGCCGAAATAACTAGGATTTTTAGCTTCAAACCGACTTAACTTGTGCAGCCTTTATGTCATAGCCACAATACTAAATAGCTTTGGTCAGTGACATTCAGTGAAATTTGTTGGAGGAGTATTAGAATCAGCTATGAGAAGCTATGAGAAGTTCTTAAAACACTCCTCACTCCTGCACTACTGTGAACGGCTGTCACTTTATTGGTGGGTCAAAATCTGTGGGAATTCAATTTGTTTTGCATTCTGGGATTCGTAAAGCGCACCGCGAAATGTACCAAAATTTGATCATCAAGTTAGCTGCAACATTTGCTTCTGGATTTGGGTTTGCATATTTCATCCTCCAAAAAAATACTCACAGGTAGGCTTGGCTTGAAGTTGCGACAGACGCTCGACCAGTGTTTTCTGCATTGTCTCTGAACTAGCCTAATTGTCAACTGCAGAGTTGCAGATTCAATTGTCAGCCTTATCATCATGTTGCTGAGAGCTGAATGGACCCAGATTTCCACCAAGCCTTCAAAATAGCACCAGGAGAGGTTTCGGCTCAATCAAACCATTCCATTGATGATATGACTCAAGTAAGGGAAGATTACCGAGGTCAAAGATTAGCTGAGCCGGTCCGTGCACTTAGCTAGGTGATGAAAACTCCAGCAAACAACAAAAAGAAAGCAATTCATGTGAAAAATACATGGGAGAAGCGGTGCGATAAGCTCACCCTCAGTCTCTTCATAAAATCTGTAATTATTCTCCAGGCATACAAGATGACAGTCAGTTTTAGCAAGCATAGGAGAATTTTAGCCAGCAAGTACACAGCCAATTTAGTACGAGATCCATACGTCAGGCATCAAAGTGATCGATATCATTATGACGCCTAGGGGTAGTATGTAATAACATACATAATGATTACCACAACGACTAATTGGAACCAAACACAGCTTCGTGGGTTCCTGCAGAAGACAAATCAGACTTACCACATTAAATTCTCCATGTTTTAATGTGTCTGACGCGCACTGAAAAGTACCCGAATTGCTTAAGGTCACCACGTGACACATGGCTTTAAGCAGAATGCCAATGGTGTTTATTCAGCTATTCCGCTCAGTAATAAATTGGAGAATGCGATAATATGGGATTAATAATTGGAGTGACTGACGGATAAATAACCGTGTGTATGGGGAAACTGCAACAGATTTATTTGTGTACAATACAACAGAGTGTGTGACTTTATTTGAGGAACAAAAGAAGAGAGTTACAAGAGAGATGTGTAATGAACAAAGGGTACAAGCCAATTGTCTGTAATGGCCCAATGCGGGCAGTAATCATTGTTGACCCAGACACGCAGTTGGGTTTACAATTTGCATATATGTTGCATGGCAACAGTTTATTACCTAGTAACACAATTCGCATGGTAACAAGACGCATGGGAAGTGCGTAGCAAAAGTACCTGAAGGAAATGCATTTGAACATGTGGACTACCTGGCCAATGCGTAAGCCTGCAGATGCATTGTGGGGGAAGAGGGAGCCGAGCCTAGTGTGCAGGGTGTGCGAGAAGTAATGCGGAGTAAGCAGGAACAGCAGCCTATACATCTAGTTATGGTACTCCCTGTATGGTGCGTAGTACAAGTGCAATAATGCACTGAGATTCCCATTCCTATGGCTATGCGTTGGAGGAAGAAAGGTAAACAGATGATGAGCAAGGGGATGAGCATTGCCGAGATGCAATTACTTCCTATACTATTCTTAGAGATGGAGCGAGAGAAGTATGAAGGGAATGAGTAGCCAAATGCAATTATTTTATCTACCTTTAACAAATGGTGAGCATGTTAATAAAGCTGACCAAAAAAGCTTCATAATTGTTTTTACTTTGGAGCCGAGATTTTCCATAACCACCCAAAATGCTCTTAAGTGCTCCGAAGAGTACTTCAGAGCAGTTTTGGTAGAAATATATTCCATTTATTGACAAAAAGAAGCCAAAACCCGAAAGGGTGTTCTTAATTTTGTGACGGGAATTCTTGACTTGCTTCAGTTAACCCCCCCCCCTCCCCACTAAAATGGACTGGGTGGGGCGATCTGTTCCAAACTTTCAGGGTAAAGACATCATAACATGCTCTAAATTTTGTGCTAGTTTCAGGTCTCGATCTTTTACTGGATAGGAGATATTCACAGTTAAGTTTTTTAGACCACAGGGTGTTCTTAATTAAGATCAGTAACTGTATGTCAAGTATGGTCCATGGCATTAAAAAAAACGTCGTAACAAACGCACGCTTTAAAAACATCATGTACAGTGTTTACAAGTGAGGTTCAATAGTGAGCATACATAACTGAAGGGCTGCATGTATTTTCTACATGAAAGTGCCAGCGCAGGGGCGTCAGTATCAATGGGAGTTAATTAACATTTTATTATTTAATTTATTACAGTAGTGTAATATGTTTACAGTGCTATGCCAATCATATCATAAACGAGACCTCTTAAGAACCCAACGATCCAAACCACGATGTGACTTGTGTACGCTCCCTTATATCATTATTATTTATTATAATATTATTTTGTTAAAATAATTTTCGATTCTCTCACGCGCAGTTCCATTCGATTCAATAAAAGTATAGGGAAGGCTCCGAAAAGGGTGCAGTCTGACTTGAACTTTTTATTCTGTTGAACTCGCATGATTGCTCCCCTCAAAGAACTCGTGAAACCCTTCAGGTGGGAGATTGAACTCAAGTTGAACGTTTGAAAGGTTGAAAAAACGGCACGGAAAATAGGCTCGCCGCGAACTGCCATAAACCCACACGAACACCCGTGTAAAGCAGAAATTCCCGCACCGAGTTCCCTATCCAAACAGAAGTGTCCACTTTGGCATTGATATCGTTGGAAATTCCAATCGCAGCTCATTTGGTGAAGATTGGATGGAGTCTTGTTAAAATAAATGTTCAAAATGTCCTTTGAAAAACATAATTTTTTTCATGTTACTCTTTGCATTTTAAAATAAAAGAAATTTGCACTTTTTGTCATAGTTTTGGAATAAAAGTCTCACCTGGTCCCCAACTTTAATTTGTTTCAAATATTGTTTGGCAATCTGTTGAACACTTTGGGTCCAATTTGCCCGGCGAATACGTGTAAGATTCATGAGCATCAAACCCGTGTTGAGGCCAGTTTCCCCGTAGAATGGGACTGAATTTTTCCTGCTTCCGTAGTAGCCCAGAGATGGGGCAAGGGCTGCAAGGTTTTTAGAGGTGAAGTGATCGAATTCGGACCAAAGGTCAGAGATAGGGCGGAAGAATATGAAGTCAGTGTCAATGTAGATGACGGAATCGTAATTTGGGAGCAGGCCGTCCAAGAAGAGGCGTAGGGTTGCGCATGGACGGAAAAGGTTCCGCATCCATTCGGTTCCTGTGCGGAAGAATAATTTTAACGAATAAGTTACAAATTAATTTTGTTATTTCCAAAGATTACAACCTGAGGGGTACGCCGCTGGAACAAAGGTCAACTGAATCCTTCCCAGAAGTTCCATCGCCCATTTTTCCTTTTCAATGGCCGCCTCAAGCATTACAAAGTTGTGAAAATCATCTGATAGCACGAGCACCTCAACTGTAACAAAGCTTGTAGCCCCAAAAATTGCATCCTGGATCACAATTGACTTCAACAGGACAACAGTTTGGTTAATTTGTCGTTGAAAAACTATGGGCATTCCACTCTTAGTTGAATTCGGAGATGGCCCAGAAGGGTCATCTTTATTACACAAGGTTAAAGCTAAAGTCACTGAAGTCGACGGTTTAAGTTCTGATGGCTGCTTCTTTCTAAAAGTAAATTTGTGGGACAAGGTCATGGTAAAGGAATTGGCAGTGGCATCAAGAAGAGAGAGGAGTGTGAGGGCAATGATTAGGGCCAAGATTACAATAATGTTCCAGCGTTTTCTTTTCCGCTGAACGAGTTTCCAATACCTTAACATTTCGCAACAGCAGCACGTCAAATTTGACTGTGGCAACTGATGTAACCAAAAAAGAGTAAAATTTGACTTTTTAACTATTTGAGCGATTGACGGGAAACTTGGAATGAACATTCGACGAAGCGATTTCATTACTATCTGCCAGCTAGGGAGTGGCAACTTGGAGCTCATTATGACTACTATAGTAGTACAGTGTGTGCCAGAATACGGTATACACTTTGTTTCGTGAATAACTTTTAACATTCCAGAGCTACAGCAATTTTGTAGACCAATTCTGAAACTAGAATCTTGAGGTATTTTGGTCATATGACCCACAATAAAATCGGTCGACAATTGGCTCAGATATTCGAGCTCAAAGAAAAAAGTTCGATTTTAACATGGGACTTATGATAATGGGCTTTTTTCAGGGCCGCTATAAAACGCCTATATCACACGAAATACTGATTGTACAGTTTTTTGGAGTACATCAGACGAAAGCTGAGAGTTTGGAAAATGTGCCTATGCATTTAAAAGGTGACCTAGAGAGCTATCGAAAAATTTGTTTTGAATCAGCGATATTTGAAATTTTGGGTTTCCTCTTGAGTTCATCTTTTAAATGCATAGACACATTGTCCAAACTCTCAGCTTTCGTTCAGTGTGCTCCACCATAGTGGAGCACTAGTCTGTAGGATCAGTATTTCGTGAGATACAGACGTCCAAAGTTTTAAAACGGCCATGATAAAGCCCCATGTTAAAATCGAACTTCCTTCTTTGAGCTCGAATATCTCAGCCATTTGTTGACCGATTTTGTTGTGGGTCAAATCACCAAAACACCTGAAGATTCTAGTTTCAGAATTCGTGTACAAAATTCCTGTAGCTCCAGAATGTCAAAAGTTAGTCACTAAACAAAGTGTAACTATACCTTCTTCTGGCACACACTGTACAACGACGTGGCAACAAGAAAGCTCAAGTATTGCTGCATGGAATGTACGGTCAGCACATTCTGGTATTGGGGTCACTGTCACTGTTTTTGTAACGTAGTGTGTATTATCTAATAAACTGAAGGTGCATGCATCCTGCTAAATAGTTTTGGTCAGTTAAATTCAGTGGAATTTGTTCGAGGAGTATAGAAACAGCTATGAGAAGCTATTCTTCTTAAAACACTCCTCACTCTTTTACTACTGTGAACTGCTGTCACTTTATTTGTGGGTCCAAATCTGTGGGAATTCAATTCGTTTTGCATTCTGGGATTCGTAAAGCGCACCGCAAAATGTACCAGAATTTTATCTTCAAGTTAGCTGCAGCATTTGCTTTTGGATTTGGGTTTGCATATTTCATCCTCCAAAAAAATTACTCACAGGTAGGCTTGAAGTTGCGACAGACGCATGACCAGTGTTTTCTGCACGTTATTTTAAGTCTCTGTACTAGCCTAATTGTCAACTGCAGAATTGCAGATGCAATTGTCAGCCTTATCATCATGTTGCTGAGAGCCAAACGGACCCAGATTCCCACCAAACCTTCAAAATAGCATCAGGACAGATTTCGGCTCAATCAAACCATTCCATTGATGATATGACTCAAGTAAGGGAAGATTTCCGAGGTCAAAGATTAGCCGAGCAGGTCCGTGTACTTTGCTGGGTGATGACAATCACAACTCCAGCAAACAACAAAACAAAAGCAGTTCATGTGAAAAATACATGGGGGAAGCGGTGCGATAAGCCCATTTTCATGTCTTCACAATCAGGTACAAAATGCATAATGTATCACATAATTACCACAAACCTTGAAAGGAATTTTAAGCTTTATTACAAAATTGTTTGCATCTTAGATGAGAATCTTGGAGCAGTGGGGCTACCAAATGTAGCGGAGGGGCGGGAGTGGTTATGGGCTAAAGCAACAGGGGCCTTCAAATACGTTTGGGAGCACCATCGGGATGAGGCGAACTGGTTAATGACAGTGTGATCCAAGATTTGATATCGTATCGTTAAGGTCATTGCATAGTATCAAATTATCAGTAGGTTCGGAAAAGGGATTTAATTCTGTATGCGCGTCCGTGATAGCTAAACTAGGGATGGAGTTGTGGAGTATGCACGTTACAACAATGCATAATAAAGAGCGAACTAGCTGGGGTTCCTTGTGCCAATAACTAAGATAAGTTTCAATGAAGAGTAAAACGGGAGTAACAACATTTGTTGTTCACTCAGTGAGAGCAAGACCAACTCTGAAGACACAAAATGAAGTTACTTCAGAGGAAAAATACGGTTGATACAATTTGAATGAGAAAAGGATTAAAAAGAAGTGAGGACGGAAAACCCCAAAAGTTAATTAACTTTAAAAGTTATTTCCTTTACAAGTAGGGCATATTACATTCATAATTATTGTGGAAAAAACACAAATATAGAGTAGATTGGAAAGGTGACTAAGACTAAAATTAGAATAGGAATAATCCTCATTAGAATAGTCAAGAGAAAAGACACCGATGGGCACTTGCATAAGATTACAAGGTATATACATACATATAAGCACGTTACAGGAGGCAAAAACTTAAAGGCTAATTATTCGGACAAAATCACTTCAGACCAATTAAAAGAAACATAGGAGGTTATAGACCATTACAAGGGGAACACAATGGTGATAATTTAAGCGTCCGCCATCAAGGTTTACACAATGAAAATTGTGTAACAAATTCGGTTCATCAGCACATGGGTAGCAAACATCCTTTCAGTGTCAGTACTCAGTCTTCGGGTTTGGACCTCTTTGTACCGCCATGGAGCCGAGTCCTTATTTCTGATTGTGGAAAGTATTGTGGAAATTCCCACTTACTCATTTGAAAGTCATAATGTGAAGTGGGTTTGTAATTCCAATTACCTGAATTCGACACTCGCTGGATTTGACGAATCAAATTTATCACAAGACCCACTTCAATGTACCCAAATCTCCTGACACCAACTCCACCGTTACACTAACCTACACCTCCACCGCACCGCTAGCTCGACCACCATCTGCACCGTTACGCTGACCCACACCGTTATACTGACCACCATCTCCAACGTTACACGGACGACCACCTCTACCGTTACACTGACCACCACCTCCACCGTTACACTGACCACCACCTCAACCGTTACACTGACCACCACCTCAACCGTTAGCTCGACCGCTAGCTCAACTACCACCTCTACCGTTACACTGCCCACCACCTCCACCATTACACTGACCACCATCTCCACCGTTACATTGACCACTACCTCCGCTCCACCTTTACACTGGCCACCTCCTCCGCTGTTAGCTTGTCCGAAACCTGCATCATTAGCTTGTCCATCACCTCCACCGCACCGCTAGCTTGACCACCACTTCCACTGTAAGGTTCTTCGACACCTATACCATTTGTTTGTACACCACCTCCACTGCTAGCTGGTTCACCCCCTCCACCACTAGCTTGTCTACTACCTCCGCCGCTAGCTTGACCACCACTTCCATCATTAGCTTGTCCATCACCTCCACCACTAGCTGGTTCAACACCTCCACCGCTAGTTGGTTAACCACCTCCACTCCACCGCTAGCTGGTTCACCACCTCCACCATTAGGTTGTCCACCACCTCCACCATTAGCTCGACCACCACCTCCACCGCTAGCTCAACCACCATCTTCACCGTTTGTTTGTTGTTCATTGTTTGGGACGTCTTTTCGAAATAAAACATCCTGGTCGATGCCCGTATAGTAAATTAAGCTCAGGTTCAATTGTTTTCTTTATCATTTCATGTTGCTTCCTTGGCGCAATGGCTTTAACATGCCCTTGAATCGTCTTGATCCCTGGCCGATGAACGAGAAATGCATTGTCAAGAATGTGGAACTCGTAGTTCAAGAGACATAATATGAAGGCCTGCAACGACCAACGATAGAATTCAGTACAAACCCATGCACTAGGCTTCAAACTTTCCAATTAATGCTAATACGCTTTCTCACCTGTACCAATTTATCTTCTAACCCTTCCCAAGACAGCCGCTCATCATACAGCGGGTCTGATTTCGTTCCAATATAAAATGGCTCCCAATAATATTGAGGCCCTTGTCGCTTTCCAACCGTGAAAACATGTAGTCCCTCAGTCATCTGCGCACTCATCCACTCTTTCTGCTTGGGAAAGTTAAAACAAATGGCACACAGATGGATTCGAAACGGTTGGGCAACCGAATTTTTAAGCAATTTTTGAAGTTCCACTTTGTCATAAGGCAAGGACGACACATTCGCCTCCAATTCGAATACCGGCAGCACAAATACAATTGGGTTGGGGCTACCCAGGAGCTCGCTGCGGTCCCTGTGGATCATTTCCAAGAAATTTGGAATAAAATTTGGACTTGGGTAAAGCTCAATATCTGAGGCAAGGACGTAGTGTGTGGTAGCCATTTCACGGGCTACATTCCTCCCAACGTTGACCGGGTAGGAGAGGCTTCTGCTTTTTCTGAATGTCTTGATGTTCGGCCCAAAGCTCGGCCTCATCAAGCAGTTGACAGGTGGCATTTGGTCAAAGGCCCTCTCTGCAGAACTGCTCAGGTTTTGAGGGATTTCTTTATCGCCGAAAAACAAGTGAAAAGATACAAAGTCCCTCACTAAGGGCGAGCAGCTACGGAGATAATGGATCCGCAACATGGTCTCGTAATAGTCTGTTCCAGGGGTGTACAAACTCAGGGATACTGGACCGAGCCAACGCTCAACCAATGGAACCAAATTGTCCAGATAAGTGTGGTCCGCATGCGTGGTGTAAGTTACTGACTCATCACAGGCAAAACGGAGGGTGGGCATGATGTAATTATACAATACCCAGAAGGATCCCCGTTGGCCCATCAATGGCACTGGGTTGATGTCATTGCATGGAAAGTGTCTTGGCCTTTCAAGCTTTCCAACTTTCATTGGACCGGAGCCCTGAGCATCTTGCGCAAGAAAAATTTCTCCTCCTGACTTCAAATCGACTACACAACAGGAGAAATTCAAGTTTGAGCAAAAGCTGAGGGATTTTTCTGCTATAAAAATTGAAGTTGACTTACCTAATGCCAATTTCCTTGTTCCAGTCATATAATTGACGTTAGAGTTAATGTTGACCTTCGAAATAGAGCTGGAAAATTCTGCGTTGGGTTGAATTGGAGGTGGAGGCTGGTGAAAAATGGATGTGAATCGCAGGACTAAGGAAATCAGGAAGAGCAAGCTGAGGGTGACGCTCACTCGTATAACGCGATTGAGTCCACAAGCCATCTTGACGTGCACTATTCTTGCTCTGATAATGCTCAATAATAATGACTTAATTTGTTCCTGCTTACAAAGAAATTGGATCCGGTAGATCCTGCAACAAATAAAACATTAAAAAACAAATTCCAAGTATTCGCAAGCTACAAGAAAGGATGAAGTACTGCTACTACATTAAGACCCGTACCGATCCAAAGAAAGAGGACAAAGGCTCTTTCTTAATGTTTTTCTTTCAAATATGAGAGCGGATTATCTACTCTTGTATCCACCCTCACTCTTAAGCTGATAGAATCACACTGAGCTTTCCCAATAAGCAATTCAAAGCTAATCATGCAGTAAAGTGTCTTAGTTATCCGCGTGCTTTGCAAAAAATATTGCAAGTTGATGAATAAATGGTTTTAGGGTACCCAGATTTCCATTACTCAATGAGACTGTAGACTCAAAAAATTTTCTTCCGTTTCTGCTATTCAGTAAAAGAACCAAAAATGGGTTACCAAACTGGACTGACGACCATCTTTGGAATTCAAACGATCGCATTGGTTATCTTACAATTTGCTTAAATGTTGAGAATTCATTTGGAAAAAGGACGTTTGCATCCCTTTATGGCTCAGAAAACTGCAACGGCAATGTGGCCCGTAAGAGATGCCCGTGGGCTTCCCCGGCCCGGGCCGTGCTCGCGGGCACGGGCCGGCTCGCTTGTAGAAATTTGAAATATCCCGACGTTGTCGACCGTGGAAGCCACGGCTGTGGGAAATGGTTTTTCTGAGTGATTGTGTGAAGTGAATAGAAAAAAAACTCCCAGTCATACCCATTTCTTTGCTACCTCGAGCACGAGTCATCACCCGGCACAGACCGAAGTCATCGACGCAATAGGGTGACGTCACCTCCCAGTCCTCCCCATTTACTTGCTACCTCGAGCATGAGTCATCACCCAGCACAGGCCGAAAACTACGACGCAATAGCATGACGTCACCTCCCAGTCCTCCACACTCAACCTTGAGCATCAGTCATTACACGGCACAGGCTGAAGTGATCGACGCAATAGGATGACGTCATTCTAATCCCCGTATTTTTTTGTTCATTTTTTCGGCTAACTTTTGGTTTTTAATTTATTGCCGCTGACTGAGATTAGATCCGGAACCGACACTTTAACAGCACGTATTCCAGGTCGAAACCTTCATGATATGACTTTCATATGAATCTAACAGCTGATGTGACCTCCAGCTTGGCGCAAAAAATGCTTGATTTACACGTAGTTTCTAAAGCCACACCGTGGCTAAAAATGAAAGGTCACTTGTTGTACATTGACAGAAAATTAATCCCAATCACGAGTTAGAGTTTTAACGCCGTATGTATAACAGAATATTTTGTATTGGTCTTATGTTCCTTTGAAGACACTCGCAAAATAACGTCGACAGGTGCATTAAAGCCGAGAGACGGAGAGACAGGTGCCGTTTGTAGAAGACTTTCCACGGCAAGCCCATTGTCTGTAGTTCAGGGTATTCTTGCATTAAGAGTGCGTTCCAGCTGCCCCCTCGCCGCTCCCCTATTACGTCACCTCCCAATCCTCCCCATGTCCTATCAACCTCGAACCGAACTGCACGACGCAATAGGATGACGTCATCCTAGTCCCCGCCGTTCCCCTATGACGTCACCTCCCAGTCCTCCCCATTTTGTGCACAAGGCACAGGCCGAAGTCTACGACGCAATAGGATGACGTCATCCTCGGCCCAGTAAGTTTTTGTTGAGTTATTTTTAGCCACTTTCGGTTTATAATTTATTGTCGCTGACTGAGTTGACATCCTGAACTGGCAGTTGGCAAAGCACGTATTCTACGTCAAACCCTTCATGATGACATAACTTTCGTGTCAATAGAAAATTTCGTGTGACCTCCAGCTCGGTGAACAAATTCCGCCCTTTTCACATCGTCTCTAAAGCCACGTCAAAGCCTTGGCTAAAAACGGCCTGGGCATCCGGCGCCCGTTATACCAACGGGCATGCCACGGGCACCCGATTGGCTATGAACGGGCACCTGGCACCCGTAATCAAGCAAAGCAAGCCAACTTTAGGTTACCACTGCGATTTAACATTATTTAACTTTGTAAACAAACTCAAATTTTTGAAGTCCACGTAACAGTAGGTCCAGCATAATTGGCTTTTAGGCAATGATTTGTCATAAACAAGGCAGCTAATGGCGGAGCTGGTGGATAAGGTAATGGTGGAGGTGGTGGACAAGCTTTTGTGGAGATGGTGGGCAAGCCTTTGCGGAGATGTTGGACAAGCTATTGCGGAGGTGTTGGACAGGGAATTGGCGAAGTTGATGGTCGAGCTAATGGCGGAGGTGGTAGAAATTTTAGCGATGGAGGTGTTGGACAGGGCATTGGCGGAGTTGGCGCACAAGCTTATGGCCAAGGTGGTGGTCGAGCTAAGGGCTCAGGTGGTTGTAAAGCTAGTGGCGGCGGTGGTGAACAAGCTTATGGCGGAGGTGGTGGACAAGCTAATGGCGGAGGTGGTGGACAAGCTGATGGCGGAGGTGGTGGACAAGCTAATGGCGGAGGTGGTGGACAAGCTATTAATGGAGGCGGTGGACTAGCTTTTAATGGAGGCGGTAGAGAAGCTATTGTTGGAGGTGGTGCACAATCTAATGGCGGAGATGGTGGTCGAGCTAATGGCCAAGGTGGTTGTAAAGCTAGTGGCGGCGGTGGTGGACAAGCTATTATTGGAGATGGTGCAGAAGCTAATGGAAGAGTTGGTGTCGGATGTGGTGTACAAGATATTGGTGGTGGTGGTAGACAAGATGTTTGTAAGAGATGGTGGTCGAACTAAGGGCGTAGTTGGCGCACTAGCTAATGGTGGAGTTGGTGGTCGAGCTATGGTCGCAGGTGGTGTAGAAGATATTGGTTGTGGTGGTAGAACAAATGTTTGTTGAGGTGGTGGTCCAGCTAACAGCGGAGGTTGCGAACAAGCTATGAATGGAGTTGGTGGTCAAGCTAATGGCGGAGGTGGTGGACAAACTATTTTTGAAGGTGGTGCACAAGCTAATGGTGGAGGTGATAGACAAGCTATTGGTTGAGGTGGTGGTCAAACTATTTGTGGTGGTGAAGGACAAGCTATTGGTGGAGTTGGGGAACAAGCTAATGGGGGAGTTGGTGGACAAGCTAATGGCGTAGTTGGTGGTCGAGCTAATGACGAAACATTCAGTAGCACATGCTTTCACGTGCCCTTGCAGCTCCTCAAGCTGAGTTAAATAAAGCGGTATAAATTGACCTGATACAAACGGAGATCCGTATTGAAGTAAACCAAGCGATATTTTTATTTCACTTTTTCCAGAATCTGTGGAAATACAAGAGTGGAAGCAGGAGGCGATGGCAAGATTCTCTGAAGTAGAGCAGCGACACAATGCATAACTCTACAAATGCATCACAAAGCACGCAAATGCGTATGTGCCGGCTGCCTTAGGAAAATCAGGATCAATCATCATGCACACCATCACAATTTGGTGGAATGCTCATTATCTTTGAAATATATTTGTATTAATTAGAACTACTAAGGTGTAACTACTTTTTGCAACTGATTGCTTGCTTATATATGGAAGCGTAGAATCCAAAGACTTGGGCTGAAAGATTTGCATGATGTCTTTCAATGTTGAGGTGGGTGACACTAACAAAATTGGAAGCTTGATGATAAAGTCGTCATTGAGTGGACGGGGTGAGTCATTAGTGCTTAGCTTATGCACTTGGATCCTTCTGCATTAGACTCACGTCCGCGTCGACCATGTCTTTGACCAGACTCTACACAACAAACATTGAGCACCCGTAAGTGTTACGAATCTTACAAAGTGTATGATCAATTCTCATGAACAACTTACAAGAAAGTCAACTTTGGGCTTCCATCCAAACTTCTCTGTTGCTTTCGTCGAGTCACCAACAAGATAGCCCTATTCAACCAAGAAATTCTGAGTCAATGAAGTCCATGCCGAGTTCAAGACATTTCACATAAATAAAAACAAGAGCGCAGGTGCGTACAGTTAAAACTAAAAACACAGAGAGAGACCGAGCTTCCAGAAATTTAGATTGTCAGACTAACATCGTAACTGTCAATCTAGATTTTTGTGAGCTTGGTCTCCCTTCGTGGTCTATATGTAAGTAATTACCGGTTCAGTTGGACGGTAGAACTTTAAGTTGACCGTGACTCGAACAGTCCCTGAGCCTTCTTCTTTGCCGACTTCATAAACACCTTCACCCTCCCACAGTATTCGTATCCCCACGCATTTAAAGGCCTCTTGAACAAAATCTCGCACACTGTGCGCCTGTCCAGTTGCAATGACAAAATCTTCAGCTGTGTCTTGCTGAAGTATTAACCACATAGC
>JAQIWI010000948.1:0-20531 GCA_034698825.1 Deuterosminthurus bicinctus | reverse complement strand
TTGCTCAGGTGTGTTGTAAGAATAATTGTTGTTGTTACAGAGCACACAACGGTGGGAGACGGGAGCTCTCACGTTGGGACACAGGCTGATTTGTACCATCACCACCATTCCAGCAGCAGCGGAGGGAATGCAAATGTGATCGCTGGTTATGTGTCCGACGACGAGGTAGTCATGTTACGTCAATTAAGACAGCAACAACAACAACGAATTAATACGGGACGAATCTCACGGGAAGACTTTCGGGAGCAGTACTGCATCAGTGATAGAGTTTTGCAAGGCTTAAATGAAAATAAATCAAGATCCACCGGCTTTCTCTTTGGCTGTTTAAGTTCCTACCAGGTGAGTTCTCAGCTTTCCAAACTACTCAACACTTTAATTCTTAAGCCACCCAACTAGCCACAATGGGATCTAAGTTGAGTCATAACCAAAATGACATCTAAATTACAAACGAGCTTAAAATTAAGTCAAAATTCTCTCAACCTATGGGCTCTGAATGGGCCCAAATCATAGAATATATATTCAACCTGGAGAAGTTGTATTGAGCCCTTAAGCACAGACTTTGCTGAGTGAGATTATACATAGCAAGCTGATCATCATATACCATAAGCATGACTAAGTGGAACCGCATGTGAGAAAATCCAAAGGCTCTGTGGCCACAAGCATGTCAAAGTGACACATGGGAAGAATCCCGGGTCTGTCTGCCCAATTCTTGCCACATTTTCCAGCGCACTCAGCAAGCTACCTTCAACTGTAGCTAGTACTACTACCTTGTACAATCTAACTATGTAATTTTTAATGATTTTGGCACGTGTGCCATGTTGTGATAAGCGAGCGTTATATTTAGTAGGAGTAGAGTATAGAACTGAATGGCTAGCTCATCAAGCAGAAGCCAATAATGGTGCAAAGTTAATGAGTAGGGAGGCATGAGGAGAAGGTGCGTGTGCTAATTACTTGCTACACTCGCATGCCACACATGCTCACAATGTTGGAGGAATGCGCGGAGTGGTTCTGGACTGGCGAAATTTAACGACATAACGATGGCAGCATGAATTGATCTTGTTGTGTGAGAGGGAGAGAAGTTTGTAGAGAGAGAGAGAGACAAGAGAGACGTTTGTAGAGAGTGAAGTATACGCCTCGGGGGGATTATCGTGGTAAAATTTCTACTCACTTTAGATCAAAGCCGCTGGCCTAACACAACATTATGCTTCATGCATTGTTCACATACAGCTGAATTAATAAAGAACTGGAGTGTCTGTACGTCGGAAGAGAGTGATCCTCCGAGGCCTTGTAAGCTTTGGTCACATCGTGATGAAAGTTGACAAAACAGGGATCCGGATTGGAGGCTTTTCTCTTAGTCTATTATTCCAATGGCCAATGGTGCAGATGAAGTTGGTGTGGGACATTGACTCTGCCTCGACTATTTTCTACTGTAAAATTCAAGTCATTCACAGCTGTGAGCCCCGTCATATGTTTGTTACACATGTGATTTTCTCATATCTCACGCTTCGTTCACACATGTACTTACAAGAAGATTGTTATGTAAAGGCCTTATATGTATAAAGTTGTTATATAAATTCAGCTTTTCATATGACAACATTGTCATGGTCGCGTAGTTGATTGTATAGTACAAACTTGGCCACAAGTAGCAAAAAGTCACATTCGCACAGATTTACTCACACAAAAACACCAAAGCCCTTGCACACACCAAAGTCCATAGATTGTGCTCCTTTATGTGAGTGTAAGTCAGTTGAATGGCCACGTTTGGTACATAGTATAGAGCCCGACTGGAAAATCCGTTGTAACGGTCAGCTTAGTAAAGACGAAGGGGACCCCCGGCTGTATTCTCTCCTTTTATATTATGGTCAATTTTAAATCCTCAGTCCATTGTTAACATGTTGGGCCGAGTAAATGTATGGATAATTTACTACAATTTCTCCCTTAGTATACACAGAAGGGCAGGGAAGTCGCGAGAGAAAGTTGAGTGTGCCATTATGAATTATTATGTGGAAAATGTGGAGGAAATTGTGTGAGGCATGGAATGGAAGGAGGACAGAGATTTCCTTCCGAGAGAGAGTCAGTCAGTCGTTCAGTCTCTCCCTCTACTTTTCTACACTTGACGCAGCAGCCGGTAGCTAATGAAACTAAGCGGATTTATATTGCAAAGCAATGAGAGAGAATGGCTTTGTGACAAGGGCTCGGCTTCTAGTAAAATATAGTCATGTGCAAGCAGTAGTGGAGGAGTAGGCTCTTATTTCAAGATGAGGGTAGGAAGATGGCCGGGATCATGTCATGCACTCAGCTCATTCCAAGCATGTTTATTATTTAGCAAAGTCGCATCCTACCTCCTCTTTAACCTGAACCAGCAGCTTTGATCGGGTTTGTGTGAATAATCTAAACTCTCCCTTTCTCTGCTGCAACCATATAGCAGCTATGGTTGCAGCAGTATAGCTTGAATAGAAAGGGCATTTCAGTTTTGTTTGCAAAAGCACAAGGGTACTTGTTCGTCTCACTCTATCAGCCTCTTTTTCCTGCTTGGCAAATTCACATACTTTCACCATCAAACTTTCAAAACACTTTCTTCCTTTCTCTGTCTCTCTCTCTCTCCCTTAGGAATCTTCTTTGTTATTCGGAAAACTTTGGAGAGGTATATAGTTATTTAATGGGAGCATTTAATAGTTGCATATAATAGTTATGGAGTCGTTAGATAAAGAGGTCAATTCAAGGGGGGGCTATTGTGAAGAGATGGGAAGGAGGCGGAAGAGGATGTGGCTTTATTATTTTCGGTACTACTCAACTCATTACTATGACGATTATTATTATTATACAGGAGTCACCATGTAAGAAGCGGGATAATGTATTCACCTCCTGCTACGGTCGACATCCCAGCGATGAGAACCTTCATGCTGTGGAACATGCGGCTGTTATGGGGCACCGGGTCAATCAGGGCCATCACCATCATCCTAGTCATGGGCGATGGTCTGCGTCTCATGTAAGCTTCTTATAGGACTTTCATTTTAGCTTATACTACGTCCGCTTGAGCCTCTTATTATTACCTCCCTTGTACTTCTTCCTACCAAATTTAAGCACTCAAACACAGAAATTTAGCATTAGAAACACGTGTTGTACTAACCCACAGAAACTGGACGCAGGGGTATAGTATTACATGGACGGAAAAGTGTACGGGAGCGGATCAATTTTTATACTGATGAATATGATAATGATGGGTCTAATGCTGCTGATGGTGCTTTTATGTAGGAGCACTTCATCGACTCTCACAGCAGCGGAGATGAAGGAGGCTTTGAATCCGGTCGGGAGGATCGAAGTTGTGGTGGAGGTTCAACGGGTCGACCTCAGAGTGTTGCAGTGAGTCGGGAAAACTTGTACAATGATGCCAAGCGGTACACATGGAACGAACAGGTTTCAATTTTCATTTGAAATTGAGCGTGTTTGTAAGACCTTTGCGTGTTTACTTGTGCGCGATTATGTGATCGTGGTGTGAGTGTGTGTATGTGTATGCAAGTGGTGTGTGTGTGTGTGTGTGTAAGTGGTGTGTGTATGTGTGTGCAAGTGGTGTGAGAGTGCTTATTCAAGGGAATTAAAGGTCGAGGGGGCATGGATGAAATGCCCTGCGGAAAAGCTGTGAAAATCATCATCAGTTCTCAGGGCACGATTACTGATTAATTTTCAGATGGAGAGATACGTAGAGCGGGGAAGTTCTCAAGATTGGACGCGGCGACTAGCAACTCGATATTCCTCGGCACCAGTCCCACAGATTGAGTCCACTAGAAAGCACGTTTCATTCGACTGTTCCAGTCTGGCCCGCTCTGCAACTTCTAACTCCTTCGATGAGCATAAGATCCGGAAGGCAAGATGGGAAGTTGTCCTACAGAACAGGCAGAGTTCGAGTCAGGAAAGACTGTTGGATGGGAGGAAAACACCCGACTTGACAGGTTAATAATCTTCATATCATCGTGTCATCATAAAAAAATATACAGTCCAAAGTATTGCCAACTTCTTAGCCACACATTTCCCATTGTTTCCTCGTCTTCTTTCTTTCTTTCTTTCTTTCCTTTTTGGCAATCTTATATCGTCTCATAAATGCTTTTCCAAATAAGTTTTCTACACCAACTTGGAATACACCATCACAACATTAAGTACCATGCTCATTTTCTCACGCAGCCATGATTACATGAATACTACTTGACATGTAGTGCAATCTTATTTACTTCATATTGTAGCCGTGAAATTGGAAAGGAATGAGCTTAAATAGGGCTGGAGGCCATCCCCAACAAGATTAAATGGGGAGAAGACGAAGCTTTTTCAATATCATAATTTAATGCAGGCTGTGAAAAACTTGCCAGTTAGCATCACTTTGTAATCAAATTACATTGTCTCTTCCTCTTCGCCAACACTTGCCTCTATTGTCACATCATCCTGCCACACACACACACTTTCTCAAAGAGCCTCCAGCAGCATCAAAGTACACAAGTTGAGAGACAGAGACATTGGGCTAGAAAACATGGAAAGTTTTCTCCATACTTTCCCAGCCACCTCACACCACCGCCACACACAACTTACTCTTCCCCCCAACTTACATCATTGTACACGTAGAAGACTTGGAATTAATTTAAAGTAAAAAGTTGTTCTTCCCATGCATATAATCCCACCTACTTTTCTTTCTCTCTCTCTCTCTCTTTTACATCTGCCTGCACTCCCTCATGAATGTCCCTGCGCGTGCTACACGTTAGCACAGGGCCATCCATTTGTCGGAGAGCAGAAGAAGAGAAGAAAAAAAACTCGTTTATAATTAAAGCTCTCAGGGTTGAGCGGCTCCTTTCTCAACGCCAGAGTAGCCTGTAGCACTATGCGGACTATGAGGTGAAAAAGGATTTAAAGTTGCATGGCTAAACAAAGCAAACATGGTTGGACACGTACTTGAAGAATACAAAAGCTCATTTGAAATAGTGGGATAGAGAATCATACACAGCTGTAGCTTTCCCTTTCCTTTTTTTCCTTTCATCAAAAAGCAAAAATATAGCCCCGCCATGTTGAAAGGTGAAGACAGGAGAGAGAGAAAAGGAGGAGCTGTGCTTTACTTTCTCCATATGTAGTATGTATAGAGTACATAAAAAAAAAGAAATGGAGCTGGGATTCTTGTCTCCATGTAGATTTCAATAGCCCTCGTTGAGGATTTTCTATGGAGGAGCAACTTGTTACGCTCGTTGTTGATGTTGTTCTCGTTGCTGTTGTTCGTATAAATTCTTACAGTGATGCAGCCGCAGCTTCCACCGGAAAAGAAGAAGCAAACCAAGACGCAGGCAACACAGACGGAAACATTTATCGTGAGAGCTTCGGGCCCACCGCCCTATTTATCTCTCAGTCCGCGAACCTCGTATAGAGTGAGTTTTTTTTCTCTCTCCCACTCTCGTTCTCGTCCTTTTCTTATAAACTTTGACGAGATTTCATACGTGAAAATAGGATGAATTTATACTTGGAAAGAGCACGAATTTGTATGTATGTAGTATGAGCGTACATTTGTATATGGATGCGCTTGAATTTGTATATGGCTGAGCTTGAATTTGTATAAGGATGAGCTTGAATTGATTATATACGTATGATTTGTAGGTTCGAATGGTTTCGCAAGGTGCTCAAACCAATGGCGGCCTCATGGATAAGTACATCAGTCAGTCGATGAATTTGAGTGAGGATAAGAGCAAGAAGGAAATTAAGCAGCGTCAGCAGGCCCAGCGGGCGCCATTGCAAAAGACCTTGTCCGACGGTGAGATCCTGCTCGAGCGAAAGAAGGCGGTGACAACGGGCTACATGGAAGTGGACCTGGATGCTGCCAATACTCACGTCCAAGAGCCAACAATAGCCAAATACCGGGTGAATGAGAAGCCCGTTCGCTTCTCCCAGGATGTGATCGAAATTTTTAATGAGGAAGAATTTCATGAGAACATTTTAGGTGAGAGCTCAGGCCATGCTGTTTGTCATCCAAGTAGGAAGGAGAGAGAGAGAGATGTTGAGACAGTCATTTTAGCTTTTAGGTGTGAATGTGGGCCACTAGAGAGAGAGAGATAAAAAAAATAAAAAGGGACTAGTGCTACGACTGACTGCAATAGTTCTTCTATACCATGAACTACTACTACTACTACCGACGATCATTTCCGCACACAATTCTCTTCTCAACGGAGGCCGTGTGCATGGACATGGACACGCATGCCCCACAGCCTTTTTCACAGTCTCGTTCCCTTTTTATTATTACGTACCATACTTCTATATATATGTATAAAACGCACACAGCCCTGTCAATCTTGGTTAAGTCCAGCCTTTTCTCACTTGATCCTTATCTTTCCCTCTCTCACAGGCTAAAATCTTGTGGATTTAAAATTAATTCGTATTGCCTTGTCCAACAAAATTGAATCTCAATGGTCTATCAACCTTAACTCTTCTGAACGGCTTGTCCACCACAATTCATGACTTGACCACCAAAACTCTTAAGAAAAAGAATCTTGATGTCTTGAAACCCCTTCCAGTCTCTTGCACATTTGGAAATGTTTGATCCATTTAAAAAAATCTCTTCACTTTTCTCTCTGTTTTTTTTGTGTATCTCTGTTCTCGGGTCTCTGGACAGATCTCCTTCGCTCACCAACTACCACCACGACCACCACAACGACAACGAATGACACCTCAGAACAAACGATCATTAAGACAACCAGTACACCATCTGCAACAGCAGCAAAAGCAACTACTACTACTACTACTACAACGAATAAGAAAAAAATAATACAGTTATCCGGTGGCTCCATGGATAGTGGCTGCTCCCGTGAAACTGAGTCTAGTAGGAAAACAACTAGTCCCACCGAGTCCTCCTCCTCTGGCTCCTATAGTCTATTTGATTTTAATAATAAATCCAAATTTAAATTAGATCTCAGAGCCGTTGGTGGTGGTGCTGGATCCGTGCTTCCACAACAGCTTTCTGCTACCACTTATAATATTGATGGTATGTTTTCTTCATCTCTTTATTAAATACACATCCTGTCTGTCCCTTATGTAAAGCATGCCTGCAGATCCTTTGCTTATGCTTTCACTAACTTTCTCTCTCAAGTTTTTATTCAACACTGTCGATACCGCCCTTTGTCGGTCTGGCCTGGTAGCGTTCTTAGAATACATTACAAAGATTAGTCTCCATAGTGACGAGTGGATTTTACACGTGTTGGTGTGTGACGAAGAGAATTGAACTGTCTAATATTTGATGCACAATGACATGACAATATAGACGTGTCAATAATATTATAAAAAATTTGTGAGGTATTTGAAATGCTGGAGGAACTAAATGGCTTTGAACATATGTTACAGATTCTTGGTTGTCTCCATCACGCACCCCGACCAACCGATTGGAGCTTGAAGAGGATTTATCAGTGAATGAAAGTTCTGTGTTCATGTCTCAAAACTTTGATGATATTGACTTTGTGGTGAAGCCACCTGAGGGTTGGGGAGACTCCCCAGAGTCACCCACAGTTACCTCAATGCTTTTGGACAAGCCCCTTGAAGACATCCAGTCCTTTGAAGATGCTCAAATTCACCTCCAACAGTCCCAAAATATCTTGCAACATCAGCAGCAACAGCAACAACAATGCAAGAAGAAACGGAAGTTGAGGTGCAAGTCGGAAGAGCGGCCATTCAAAGAGTCCAATCGATCCGATGCCGCAACTCAAAGTTCCATTAGCCTTCATGCAAGTTTACATGACTTGAGTACAATTGATGATGATGATTCTGGTAAGGAATTCATGTGGATTTCAAACTGTAGTATAGTTTTGTATTTATCTTAATAGTAAATTTGATTATAAATTGACACGTCTAAAATTACTACTTCTCTTTTGTTGGATATTAGACATTGAGCAATAGTTGAATGATGACTTCGTTGCTGTACTAAAAACTTTGAAATTTATTTTTATTTTTTCGACTCCTATAATGTCAAAAGTTTGTGTAATGACAGAAAAGTTGGGTGAGAGAGAGTTTGAAGTGAAGAAAGTCGTTAATCATTCTTTCATTTGGGCTGTGCAGGTATTTATATGGAACCATACACACTGGGAGTTTGGGTTTACATCGGAGAAAATGAAGAAATTCAAGTATGGAGAAAGCATGAGCCGGTTACACGAACCTCTTCAGGGGAAAGTACAATGAGTGAGAAGGAGTTTAGGAAAAAGTTTACAGCCCTTACTCACCGCATGGTACATAGAAAAGCCTCGGGGGAAACGTACCGGAGATTAGCGTCCAATTCCTTGGGTATAACTTTAACTTTGTTCCTCCCTCCAGAGAGATTCTTTCTGTACTTCTCTGGAGAGACAGAGACGTCTCTCTTTTTTCTAGCAATGTCTTCTTTATCATCATCATGTACATGTGCATTCAGGTTGAAGTTTAGCTATTTATTTTGTTTTTGCTCTCGTTCTTTGGGTGCTCTACAGAAATCAATAAACGAGTGACGCTGACCCGACAAGGTGGTGAGTTCGGTTTCCGCATCCATGGTTCTCGTCCAGTTGTTGTTTCTGCTGTGGAGGCGTCCACCCCAGCGGAAGAATCCGGGCTGGAGGTTGGAGATGTAATCATGACCATCAACGGAATCAGTGTTCTCGACTCCAGTCACTCCGATGTGGTTCGCATCGCCGCCAAAACGGACCTCCTAGAAATGGAACTCGCACGAACTGCCAATATCCTTAGTAGTGATCAACGAGCTGATGTTGTTTATAGCGGATTTTTGTACAAGCTTCACAACGATGACACTTGGGTTCAACGGTGAGTTCCCGTCTCAGCCTTAATGTCTCTTCTCTCGTACAATCTACTCCTCTAATCCATTTCCGAATGGTCGCATGTGTTTAATTTTATCTACTGTTTTGGGTGTGGCTCACACCATTAACCAAGGAATTAATAGGGGACTGAGCGCGTGTGTTTTGTCTCTCTGTCCTCTTTTTTTATGTCCTTGTTTTCATCCGAATTGCTCTCACAAGTTTTCACATGTGTGTGTGTGTCTGTGTGTACCCATCCATTCGTGTCAGACTCTTTCCATACGCTTGTCTTAATGTACTCTCAGCTCTGTATGTATTGTATGTATATATGTGCTCTGCCGTGTGTCGGAATTGTTGAGCTTAATAGATTGAGACGGCTTGCATAGTCACTTAAGAAGATTCTAAAAATTTTATGGCTACCTCGCAGCGGCTGATTGATTGAATTCTCATGGAGAACTCCACGTCAATTTCGTCTTGCTAGCCTATTTTGTCTTGTCCTATTTAAATGCTGTAGGCGCTTGTGTTTGATTAAGCTTTCATAATGAAATCAGCTAACAACGAGTTTGCTATTGTGTATATTAGACCACTGCATGTATCTGGATTATCTCTATTACCGGCTTGGGTGAAGGAGTACGTTGTTAATTGGAACAGATAGCTTTCTCCGCAAAGTTTATACCTTTTGGTTTGCCAACAAGTAGCACAGACGTTTTGCTTTGCATTTACATTGTAATAGGAAGCTTCCTACGGGGAGGATGATTTAAGAAAGAAGGGATTATCTTGTAATTATGATCGAGTAGAAAACACCTGCGGTGACCGGTGTCGTAAATCTAAAGCCAGATGAACCTACTAGTAGATACTGGTGGGTAGCATGCTACTACTGTATCTGTGTGTTTACTATATTAGCCCTATATTCTAGTATTTCCTTTGATGTTGTTAGTAGTAGTGCCGTGGTGGTGTAGGCGGTTTTTCTATATAATATACTACTGATGGGAAATGGGACTAATAGGGCGGTTTTTCTTCCTCTATTTCCAGATGGTTCACCCTAAAATCGGACTACTGTCTGCATTACTACAAATCCGAATCGTCCATAGTTCCGCTGGGAGCTGTGAGTCTAGCCAACTGCCAATTAAGACATGTACACAAGCCGCAGAATGAAGACAACGGCTATGATCATTTATTTCACATCCAAAGACTCAACGGGCCCCCATTAATATTAGCAGCAACTAGTCAGGAATTGAAAGAGGAATGGATGAATGTTATTGATACGGCCATTCAGCAAAGTTCACAGGTACAACAAATCACAACAGCCGGTCCAATCCACTTCCAATCCATTCCAATAACAACACAAAACAATATTCAAATGGCAGAAATACTTTGGGGGTGATCAAAGGATGACATTATTATGCAATTTATTGCATTTATTACCGGGTTTAATATGGGATTTATTGTTGGTTTGAAGACAGGAATTAATGTGGGATTGGATACGGGATTGGATAGGGGATTGGATACATGATTTGAAATGGGATTTAATGAAGGATTGTCTGTTAAATTTTGAACAGGATGACAAATGGATAGCACTGAGTGGACGATATGTGATGGGACCACCTGAAGCAATATTTAATCCAGATTGTTCTGGGCACCTTGGAAAATTAGGTAGAAGGCTAAAGACGTGGACAAGGCGCTTTTGTGTTCTCAAAGATGCTTGCATCTACTTTTTCTCATCGGAAGAAGTAAGTCTCGTTTGGGTTCATAATATTAATCATGATGATGAGGATTGAGCGGTAGAGCGGAAGAGACGAAAGGATTGATCCTATAATTCGGATGACATACTTTGTTTTTCTACTCTCTATCTTTCTCTATCTCTCTCTTTCACTTCTGCCTTTCTTCATTCTACACTGCTAACTGACTAACTTTTGCTGTAGGTTACGACGGCATTGGGAGCAGCACATCTGCACGGCTACAGAGTTCAAACAGTGTCATCATTAGGAGGTAGAAAGTATGCCTTTGAGCTAATCCCCCCGCAACCTACCATGCGAACTTACTATCTCTCCACGGACACGGAAAATGATCGGAAGAGATGGCTCGCCGCACTAGAGTACTCCATCGATCGTTGGATCAACTTGGGCAAATAATATTATGCGAATCTTATAAAAAGTTTACCCAGGCCAAAAAAACTCATCTAATCAACGTGTTATTACATTTAAAAAAAGAACAACTACCAATTTGTAATAATAATCTAATTGTTTCCATTTTTTAAGTACCAAATTCTACACAGAGTTGTTGTTGTAAAAAAGAAAAACCAAAATGCCAATTTATAAATGTTGAACCTCTCGAAAAGGCGCGATGAATGGATATAGTATGTATGTGTGATGAGGGTATATGTGAGAGAGAAAATAAATCTCAAGTAATAATTGTCTGGGTTGCTACATGACGGTGGTGATGATGATGACGACGTATAGGAGTTAGTTATTAGATACCAAATGAGTCATTATGTTAGAGACAGACAGGACAAGCGCATTTAGATTAATCGTATATATACTATTACACTATAGACACACAGACTCATAGTAATAATAGATCTATATATTACCGTTAATTATGTTATGTACGAGAAAGATATTATTATTACAAGGAAAACTGCCATATATTCATAGTGTTATTCATGTTCATTATAATAATCATCATAACTATATATTATAATAATAGTAATAATGACATGGTTCAAATTATCCAACAATATGCTCCAACAAATCAAAACTCTTGCTATGACTTTAATAACAATGTCATCATCATCAGAAGGAGTATCAAATTAGATATCCGGATTTCACCAATGAAAAAAACATGTGTTCACCTCCAAAGAAAACGAAATAAAATCATCCTCCTGTGCTCTTCGTTAATATGTTCTATTGTATGGGCTCATTATTAAGCAGCCTTGATTTATTTTTGGCCCAAGGGTCTATTGTTTGACATGTGTGGGGGCTGCATTACCTTTATTAATTTGCATTACAATGGATGAGCAATGCCACAGATGTTTCCCGATCGCGATGCATTGGGAGATCCAATGGTTTCTTATGGGTGGTGTGGTTCAATGGTTTCTTATGGTGACTGTGTTCCAATGCTTTCGTATGGAGGTTGTGCTCCAATGCTTTCTTATGGCAAATGTGCTCCAATGCTTTCTTATGGCAAATGTGCTCCAATGCTTTCATATGGTAAATGTGCTCCAATGCTTTCTTATGAGGAAGTTGCTCCAATGCTTTCTTATGGGGAAGTTGCTCCAATGCTTTCTTATGGGGAAGTTGTTCCAATGCTTTCTTATGGCAAATGTACTCCAATGCTTTCTTATGGCAAATGTGCTCCAATGCTTTCTTAAGGACGGCTTGTTCCAATGCAATCTCACCGCCACAAAAAAAGTGTTCAAACAACTCGACATATTTAAATGAATCTTCTAGCAACCAGCACCATATATTTGCACACCGTGTTCTATATTTACAAACGTCACAAAGGCAGCTTCTATTATACAGAAGAGCAATCCAGCTGGAGATAGTAAGTGTGAGAAATCCCTGCGGGCATCATGTAGGTCAAGTTGGGGAGTATAATACTCGCCTAATCTTCCAGTTACACAGAGAAAGGAGCCTTTCTCTCGGACTGAAAATGGGACAACCAGCCCGGATATTTAAGCATGAGAACAAATAACACAGCCGAGTAGAAAAAGTTTCAAGTGTGTCACATAGACACACACACACAAACACACACTATGGCAGTCCTCATTCATTCTCATGCGGAAATCAATAAAAGGAATTTGACTGTCAATCATCCAGTGTCATATGGACTCTTTCCCACATGTTCTCTCCTCCTCTTACATTTTCCTGGCAATGTAATTAATAGCCTTGGCGGAAATTATGTATGGAGCCGGGGAGAAAATTATAAGGCAACGGTCTAAATAATAGCTCTGCGGCCAAAAACACACACACACGCACACAAACCCTCCATTCATTCTCTCTCCGACTGGACCTTGCATACATAATCAGCTTACGGATTACTGCTCTGTTCCCAATAATAACAGCCTTATCATCGTCCTCTCCCTCGGTCAGCCATAGTGGTCACTCTATAGATGAAAAAGAATAATAGGAAAAGTCTGCTCGTGGTCATGTTTACAAAAGCTTAAGCTTTCTATTCAACTGGGATCATACCAACTGTGAATGATGTTGCAATACTCGGCTGCATCTCAAGATAAAGACGAGATCAATGGGTCAATGCCAAATTTGTTATGATCATCAGCAAGCATGTAGTAGGAGCTACTTGGAAACGGGCAACTTTCCAGGACTTTCCACACAAAGTCTGCTTGTTCACAATAATGTATCTCCTCTCACTACTTGTATCTTGAGCCTCCATGTCCCATTTTCTCCATATGTGTACTACACTATATTTTGGTATATGTCACTACCCCTATTCGCCCTGGACCAATATGACGGGGTAAATTGAGCAGATTTTGGCATATGGAGGACTCCCTTTTACTCTCCCTCTCCTACTTTCACCAACAACCATCATCATCTTCTCCAGCACGAGGACGGCCTTTCTCTTCCTGCTATACTTTCCCTGTAAATAAATGTAAATTGGCACGAGTCGTCCTCTCTCCCGGACCATCATCATCATCATCAAGGTTCCAGTCAAGGTCAAACCTTCTACTGGAGTCAAAAGTTGAGGTGAATGGCTTACAGTTATCCCTCCCCCCACCAAAAAAATGAACAAGTCTATCTCTATATCTATAGGAAAGCTACTAAGGCTGGGAGGTGTATTGAAAGTGATAATTTTTTTCCGAGAAATTCCCCTGTGCGCATAGCCAATTGCTCCAGAACTCTCTCTAGCACCATGCTCATCATTGATCGGCCCATGCGTAAATTCATGGAATATAGAGACTTGTGCTGGCTGCCTGGCTCTGGCCCTTGTTGGGAAATGTAGAGAACCCTGAGCTACATAGAAGCAAACATTCCTTTTCTTCGTCTTCTATCTATCTATATACTCTCCAGACTTCCAGCCTGCTTGCTTGCCTGGAATGTGCAAAAAATTTGCCAGCCTTTCAAAAGCAGGCGAAGACGGACACAGAGAGTTTGACAAGTTCCCCTTTCTCGATCCTGCTCGCTCCTGCGAATAAAGTTGTGCTTCATGGTGGTCCAGGAACGAAATATGCCAAGAAGATAGACTTGAAGAGCACTATTATTTTTTAACTTCTCCAACGTCGTGATACGTATTTAGAACAAGTTGTTGTTATTGTTTAGTTTCTCTGCGTCTTCAGTTTGTATTATATTTAGTGTTGATTTTGGGAGGGATATTCAATCCAGCTGCAACAGTTTGAAAGTGCGTTGTGTTGCGTCCGAATCGGGAATCTTGGGAGTGTTTAGTGTTTGTACTTTTTGTTGTTCTATATTGTGAAATTTTGAGGAATACTTGGATACAGGACGAAAAGTACTGAAACTATATATATAGTTTGAAGAAATAAATCAATATAATATTGGAAATGAAGATATGGCATTCACAGCAGGTGGACCAAATCGTCGTTCGCTTAGAGATCGACTCCGAGAAGGGATTCAAATTCCATTCCAGTAAGTCATCACTATAACTGTCACACGTTTTGATATTAAAGTTGTTGATTTGTTTAAGTGTGTGTGTAGGTATCTAAGTATAGTTAGTGTCCAGTAGCTAGTACCGTCCAGCTTTTGAAAGTATATAAAAAAAAGAAGAAAGAAAGAAAGAACAGCTGTATGGATCCACAAGTATATAATAATCCAGTATAGCCTCCAGCACAGGACTGGATTATCAGGATGTAAGTATAGGATCAAGTTGTTGATGTTGATGGTGCAAGGAAAAAAAATTAATGTATGCGCTCACCATTGTAATAGGACTAACAAGACCAACTGGTATTTTGCTATTTAGAGACTTGTGTGAAATTGTCAAATAGGTTACAAGTGTGAGGGTGGAAGGTTTGGAGGGTGATGAGGAGCGATGCATCGGCCAAAATTTTGGATATCCAGGAGCCAGAATTTCTAACTAATGAGCAACAAATTTCTCCAAGTTGGAACAACAACTTAGATTTTGTTCTTTTGATATGATTTCTCAAGAATTGTTCTTCCTCTTCTTGTTGTTTGTGCGATAAAAGTGGGGGAGGTGCAAACATGTTTCGGAATTGGGGCGGCTGTCCAAATAATTGTCAGGATAAATGTAGAGTTTGTAAGGAGATTCTTAGAGTTGATCCTACTGAGACTGGGTAAAAAAAATTCTTTGTATATGTAGTCAGATTGTTTGTATTCGATAAGGTCATAATTAAGTATATAAGATTAAGGGTCAATAGTTTATCGGGATGGAGATAGTGGAATTATTAGGAAAGGGTTTCCCTCATGGTGACTCATGTTCAATTCCAAAACGTTCTTAAAGAGACTTCTAATGCGGGATCCTTAGTACTTTTAAAAGGGAGTTAGTGCTAGAAAGAGTTGGAAATTGTTCCAAAGAGTTTGAAATTGAGCTGGAAAGAGATTATAAAAGTGTTGGCAAAGTTGGGTGTTCCAGAGTTTTGTGTTATCAGGATGACATTCATGGACAAACTAACGCTGTTTGGTGTATATTTCAGAGCCAAAAGTCGATCCGTGGATCAGTCATTCCACCTAAACAATCCATTTGCAGATTTGGACATAATTTCAAGAGTGACAACGAGCCATAGTAGCAATACATCTTCAAAGGACTCCAGCTCATCCACACCACGAGATTCGGAAACTCCGCAATCTGCCAGTCCTGTGAAGCAGCAGCATAATGTTCATCATCCATCGTCATCCACATCGTCCACAAGCTCCCTCACAAGTCCTGGCCTGAAGAAACAAGAAACAATCACATACACGGTCAAATCAGATGACACAATCACATCCGTGTCTGCGAGCTTCGACATCACCCCGTCGGAGTTGATTAAAACGAATCGACTATCAACGAGAAATATCTTTCCGGGACAAGTCCTTCGCATTCCACCTAAGAGTAAACTAATCACGCCAAATAATTCTCCTGTCAAAACGCAACAGCAGCATGGCAATAATAATAGCAGGCAAGGTGGCGGTGTCAGTTTTGGCGCTGGCGGCACAGGAAATTACTCCAAAAGTGAATCCTCTCGCAAGTTTATCAAGATCAAAGTTAAACACATCACAGATGGGAATGTAAGGGCTTCTTAATGTCTTTCTAACATCTCCTGCTCGCTCGTAAAATGTACTAATTGCAAATGGATCCTCTTACTAAGTTTGTAAAATCTATTCCAGGGTGTGGTCAGTGGGACTTTGCTCGTCACTCCAAACGCAGTCATGTTTGATCCCAACGTTTCGGATCCCTTGGTAATCGAGCAAGGAGCGGAAACTTACGGAGTCATCCTCCCGCTTGAAATTATCGTTCACTCCGGAATTTATAGTGATATTGCGTTTATGAGAGTGAAAGGGAAGGATTTTGTCCCTCCTGGACCTAAACCTGATCTGTATCCTAATGATTCTACAAAGGCGGCTGTAGCAGCAGCAGCAGCAGCAGCTACTACTACTACTACGGAAACTGCAGCAGCTATCACTTCTTCTGCTCCCCCCGCCACTGCTCCCACCATCAGCACCACCAGTCAAATTGGTAAGTCCATTATCTATTCATGCTCGGCCCATTCCTATGCTAATGTTCTAAGGTAATTTAGTAGCTTCTAGCTACTTTTCCTACAGCCGCAGTCCCCATTCATACAATCCTAAAGTACCAGTAGTGTGATAGATAGTCCATGAAATACTTCCAAAGGGCTTATGCTAAGGGTAATGGGTTCATGATGAAGCTCTTAATAGCAAGAGTCTTTTTCCCATTCCCATAATATCAGTCAAGTTTGTTTGGAAAAAAAAACAAGCCAAGGAAAGTGGCCCTACCCAAAGCCATCTAAAAAGTGAGAAAAAAAATGGCTTGATAATCATCACATATACTCCTCTCGTCGTCCATATGCCAAAATAAAAGTAAAGTACTAGAAATGCTACAGTGGAATCAATTTGTTACTCATAGCTTGAAAAATAATATCTGGAAGGAAAATCAATAATAGCTCTCCCACCGTGTTGGCTTTACCGGGAGGTACTAGCGTGTGAGATAAAGCGTGTGTTTGTGTGTTATGGGCGCGTTACAGTAAGTTGGATGAGTGTGTCAAAGTAAGTTGGCGAGTGTGTTTGATAAAGTAAAAGAGTGTGTGCACGTTACTTATATAAATTATAAGAGAGGAGTGATTTTTGCCTGACGTTTTTTTTTTCATGATAGCATGTTTATATGTGTGACATGAGCGACACAGTAAGTCAATTATCAAGGGAGGAGATAGGGATCTATATGGACCCAGCTCCGTTCTCGTCCTTCTTGTTGCATATTTTTCGCTCTCTTTCCGTCTCTCAAGTTGGCAAAGACTCCGACTGTGTTATGCCTGAGGGAGCGAGCTGTTAAATTTTGTACGGGACTGTCTGGCTGTCTGTCACTCTATGCACTTGATAGATACGTGAGTCCCCCTTAGGAGCCTGAAAGAGATGATAGTCTGAATATGAAATGCTATATCGAATTTCCGACACTCTCTCTATCATATTCTCTTTGTTGTTCTTGTTCCCGTTGTCGCCGCCGCTACTACAGGAGAGAGTACAAATGTTGAAGCTGTTCCAAATAAGGACGAAGAAGGCGAAAGTGTTGCTCCTGCAGTAGCTACTACTACTACCACTACTACTACAGTACAAGGAGGGGGAGGGAATGAATTGGAAACTATTCATGATTTGGAAGCATCGTTATCAACATCTTCGTCGGGTGCTAGAGCAGCTGTAATAAATGAAGATTTGACAAATCAAGCACCACTACCAGTAGTGCAGTCCCATTTCCAGCAGCTGCCACCTCAACAACAACACCAACCTGAAGAATCGCGAAAACAAAAAGTTCTCAAGAGACTGTCCTTTCCGTTGGCATGGATGGAGTCCCTTGGAGGTAAAGAGGAAGCTCCTCAAGTGAAAGGAGATGGTTCAAGTATGTTTCTCTACTTGTCTGTCGCCCCTAAATTTTCTTTTATGGCCCACTTTTAAAATGTTTTCCCTTTTTCAGGGCAAAACTCGAAAGAAGAGGCACACTCGGCTCCTCCAGAGTCTAAGATAAACTACAGGTCCCTCGTCTCACTGGATGACATGCCGGATCTCTTTGCTTCAATTGACAGTGAGTTCCTATCTTCCATTTTCTTTTTGAATTATTCCGAGTGTGGTAAAACATCTTGTCTCCCTTAAGCTGTCCAATAAATGTCCCCACAATAATTCTCGCAGAGCAACAACAACAAGAAGAAAGAAATCTTGCAGAAAGAATGTGTCCTGATCTTTTTATTTCAATTTTTTTTCTCTCTACAGAACTGATACCAAGGGCTTCGGGTGGGGTAACAAGCGTGGACGATCAGCCCCCGTGGTACTTATGTCTCACAATGGGGAAGCCCAAGCACCGGAAAATTCGTTCACTAATAGTCAGCTACGGCCAGAAGAAATGTATTAAGCCAGAGTATTGGTTTTCAATTCCTCGAAATCAGGTGAGTTTGAGCTATTCGTTGTTGTTGTTGTTTTTTTTATGCTTTCTTCAAGTCAGCTGCTTTTATCAAGGTCACCATTTTTCTAACTTCTCATTGCGTCTGTCTTTCACAAAGGAAAGGATATTTGTTAGTGCGTCGGTCGGTCATGCTATGGTGCTACGTGTTGTTGTCGTCTTTAAAAATATATACTGAGCGACTTAATCCCCCTTCAGTTTCGCCCTAGGTCTTTAGATAAAACTTGAACGTTGCTCTCTTATTGTACTTGACAGGTTGATGATTTGTACAAATTTTGGATGCTCTGGTGGCCACATCTGTATGGTGACTTGGACCCTGCAGTGAGTTTTGTTGTTACTTTGAAAGTTGTTGAGAATTTTCTAGTTCGGCTGCTCTCAGGATGTGCAGATTTTTTACTCGAAAATTTGCTTCCCAGATGGTGGAGCAACGGGGCTATGAAATTGTGGACTGGGACACGGACCTCTTTGCCAATGAAGAGGAGGGTGCAGTGGGTGGGGAGGATGATAAATCCGGAGAGGACTCCAATTCAACCTTTGACTCCCTGGCGCAGAAAGGTGAACAGCTGGGTGAACTTACTAAGGAGTCATGGGAGGTAAGAACTGGATTGTCTTTTGACATTTGACTATATTGACAAATTATTCAATTCATTCATCATTCATTCTTAAAAAATGATTCTTAATATTGGGATGAGTTTTTTTAATATCCATTTTTTCGTATAATAATATTAATTGAATGATAGAGTGTGAGAGAGAATTTTATTCTTTAGAATAATATACTATATCAAAAGTTTAATAAATTATTAATTTATTTCATTTGATGATGATATATTAATGGGAAACGACCCTGAACTGAAACGCCTAACATTAACTCTCCTCTTATTATTTAAACTCTTTTATATAAAGATGATAAAAGCACCGTATGTAAAGTTTTACTCCTTCATACGGAGTCAAACGCTCTTGTCTGGCGGAGATGAAGATTTTCCTGAGGTTTGTCATCATTAATCTTGAAAAATGAAAAAAAAATGACACAAAAAAAAAGACCAAAAACCACACACAAAGCTGTCTCAGAAACTCTCTGTCTTCTTGACCCTTCTTGTTCCTCGTCAAATTCTTCTTCTACTTGTTTCCTTTGTGCTCTTCTTCCCAAGTTATTGTGAGGTTGCCTAATATATTAGATGTTAGACTAGCTGATTAATCTTTTAGTTTCATATCCCCCTTTTTTTTTATCGCCGCTCAAAATTTTTAATTAGATAGTCGGTCGTGTGAAGAATCCTGTTTTAACCACCAAAAACACTTACCACCTCCACCACCACCTGTAACCTGTGAAAAACATGTACAAAATATATATCTAGTTCAATGTTTGCAAACATAACCCCTTGCGTAGTGGTAATGATGATATGGCGTAATGGAGTAATACTTAGAAATTTTTTTCCTTTCGGTTCTCTTGAATGAGTTTGATTATAATAGTTTAGTGGATAACTATATTTTACATATATGTTCAGTTTGATTGTTATTTAGTTATTGATGATGAACACGTCTGTGTCTTAGTTGCTTTGGTTGTTTGATCGGGCTGATATGCTGCTGCTGCTGCTATACTGCTGCTGCGAAGTATATCTTCTTGAAGGATGTTGTTGACGGGGCCAAGATGGCTAATATTTATTCTTACGTAGGTTGTGTCCATGTCCGAAGAATTACGACGAGCTTTGTATGGCTCGGAGGAATTCGTACCCGAATTAATTGGAGAGTCGGAAATCTTGGAAGAGGATGATATCAAGAGTCTAGGGAAGAACTTAACGGCCAGAGCTGAAGGGTAAGCTGACGAGAGTAATTTAAGTCTTCTCTCAACATGAGTTTCTCATGTTCAGTATACAACTCTCATTCTATCCTCAATATAAGGCTGTCATTCTTAATATATGTAATTTGCTGGTGTTGAGTGAAAGTCTCTGATGAGACGTTATAGAGTTGTAATTGTATAAAGAAATAATGAAAGCCCATTTGTTTTCTCTAGCTACCCATGGCTACTGGCTTTCTCAACATCCCGGGACGGCTTCTCTTTAAATACGCTCTACCGGAAGATGGAAGGAGTTGAATCTCCCGTTCTCATCCTCGTTGAGGATACAAAACAAAGGGTAAGTCTTGTTTGAATTTAACTGTATA
>JAQIWI010000947.1:0-20542 GCA_034698825.1 Deuterosminthurus bicinctus | reverse complement strand
CTTGTGATTTGAAAGCAGTTAGCGTTGACAGGTATTGTGATTGAAATGTCTATAATCTCATTTGTATATATTGGAACACGTGATGTATGGGCTAGGATTCAATGTGTGATTCAATTTCAGGAACCAAATTGGAGATTTTTATGAACGGAAGGAGGCTGATGATAATACATTTGTAGGACAATTAGTAATCATGTTGCCTGAATTCGAAATACCTCTGAACATTTGTGGCCTGCCCACAACGAGGAATAGAGGAGCCCTTGCTTGGTATGTCCACCATAAGGGAAGGTGCAAGAGCGATAGGTATAACTTTCAATGTTGTGGTTTCTTATTACAGGAGCTCGAGCGGATTAGCTGCTGTCGGTAGTGGTACTGACATCTTAGTAATTGATGCTGAGACTTTGAGTCCCGTTCAAGTTATCAGTACGGACCATAAATCATCAATCAACAGGGTGAGTTCGGAGCTTTCAATGAATTCTGTGGACATGTTGGTTGAATATGTAAATACGTTGAACAGGTTGTATGGAACCCATACGCGAGGCAAATAACGGAAGGAAAACAGAGCAAATACCACGCAGACCTTTTGTCTACAGACACTCTGAATAATATCTGCGTGTGGGATGCAGAGAAATCCCAGTTGCTTTCCACCTTCAATCATCCGGAGGGGAAGCAACTTTTGGACATGAAATGGTGCGATGGTCCGGATGCCTGGAAGAGGAATAAAGTGTACTTGCTCTACGCTGGAAATCATCTGGTAGTTTACGACGTTTTGAATCATCATCAGTCGCAAAACTACCAGCTTTCCGAGCCACAAGGAGTGGATTTGACCTCCTTCGATCTTGATCCTTTCTCTCCCAGTGTAAGCACATCGTTGGCTCTACTCGGGGAAGGATTTATTGCCATGGCAACATTCGACCCTCATAAAAATGACAAGATCACTGTCACAGCTAATATTGTTCTCAAAGTGGGAATGAATCCACCGAATGGGTCTCCGCTTGCACAACCCACGCCGACCTATAATGATGTACCTCCGGCCGCACAGCCTATTTTGCAGTCCATCGGGAAACGCTCGTCTAGCTCATCCTCAAGTATACGCAAACTGGTATCCGACATTATTGTTGGACCTGAAAATCCTATGAACCAAGTCATCGTTAGATTTGGCACGCTGGAGTACCTCCACAGCATGAAGGATCACTTAGTAGTGTGGACAAGTCGTGACATATACCTGATCAACACTTACTTCTGTGTCGTTTTGAATGTATTTTCCTTGGAGAGATCCGCTTCCAATATTATCTCTCTCATACCGTGCAAAAGACGTCCATGTTTCTTCACGTTGCACGAAAACGGGACGCTATTTCTACGGAAATATACCATAAATAATCTGAGTCACAGTCATAATATGACAGTAACCTTGGACCAACTTTGTGTCAGCGAGAATCCTCGTCTGAGTTCCAAGAAATCTGAAGTATTGGGTGGTGCACTGGAACCAACCAAACATGAAAACAAACTCCTGATTTACCTATCAGATGGTCGCTTCATAAGTTATTCCCTTTGTTTTACCAACTCCAGCAAGAAAGCAATAAATCGGCGGTTGGATCGACCTTCAAAACTCCTGCCAACTCCAGTTACTCCAGGGGCATGCGATTTTTTCGTATGTCCTCCTCCAAGTGGTCAGGAGTCCCAACAGGAGCTGTCGTCTGACAAGAATTGCCCTCCAGATTCAATTGCTGCTTTTGTCAAAGGCATTTTAGAATCATCTGAAGCCAACAATGCAGAGCCAGGTCATTGCAACTTAAAACTCAAGCTTAGAAGAGCCACGGTGTCCACGGGTCAAATCACATGTCTCAAATCTCTTAAGCAAGGTATACTAGTTGGAGGAACCTCAACGGGATACGCCTTGGTCATCAGATGTGGAAGTGGTGGAAACGTTGAAACGAATAGAACCGCTGCGAAGATCCCAAAGCTTGTTAAAAAATTTGCTGTTCACTCCAACTCTCCTGTGAGCGGTGTGGAGGTTGTCTCGGAAACGGAAGTTCTCACGTGGACCAATTTGAGTTTTTCGGCCAATCCAAAGTGTGAGCTGTGTCTGACCGAGATTACATGCGGGTCTACCAAGATTCTGAAACAAGATGAACCTAGTCATATTGGCTCAGTTCGTGTCTCACCACTGGGACAGTATTTTATAATTGTTTACAAGGTAAACGCAATTGTTTGAATTGATTAGTTATCCTTTTATGATTGCTAACATTGTACTCATTACGCACAGAACGGCGCCGCACCTGCTGAGCTGTGGGATCTGCCGAGACGGCAGTTAATTAAAGTTCTTCCCAGTAAGATGCCTCCAATCACTTGTGTCCAATGGCGACAACCCATTGAAAGTTCAAGGTAAAAATATCTCAAATGATTCATTTATGACGCCCCCCAATCACGCTAATCCTGGCTTAATCTATGCAGGGAAGAAACCTTTTACATGACTGATCTTGGTACCTTCCTATTCACATTACGGGTGGATGGAAACCGCTTTGCCAATGCAACTTGTGCCACACTTGACACGGGTACCATGGGTGGGATTCCCGTGGCATTGTTTACGCGAGGGAATCTCGTGTATCGTGCCGACTCCAGTGGGACTCTAGTCAAGTACAACACGGACAAGAAAGCTGCGTCCTTTGGCGTATCTCTTGGTAGGGGTCCCCTGTTCAAAATTCTCGAGTTTGGAGATTATTTCGTGGCCCAATTCAGCGATCAGGTGGAACTGTGGGATTTAAATACCATTCAAAAGCTCCGTCAACTTCACTCGAACAAGTTAAAGTCCACTGATATTGCTCTGGTGAATAATGAATTGCTGGCAGTACTGGTAAAAAATACAGGGGGCCTCAAGTTCCTTCCACTGCACACAGCCAGTGCCTCAGCTGGTGATTGGTATCCCACAATTAGAAGGGATAGTGGCTTAGTTAATGAGTATCCAAACTTTTGGACAAATCGGGAAAAATTCAGGTACATTCTGGACTTCCTTCAGGACTCGACAAAGAAGACAAGTGAACTTCACGCACTCGCCCTCAAACTTAACTTCGAACCTGACGAAATTAAGCTGTGGTCTGTTTTGGACGCCGTTGCTCTTGCTAATGGAGATGATACTGCAGTAGATCCTGATTTATTCAGCGGTGGCAAGATATACAAGGAGATTTTAGTACGGATTGCTCAGTGTGTTTGGCTAATTGACCCCAAGAAGCGTGAGGACGTAGCTAGAACGCTCATACTCGCTGGAGAAAATGAGAAGTCGGCAGAGATCCTTTTGGACACAGAGCCGTCAGATGCCAAGAATTACATTGCTAATGGGCTCAAAGCTGCCATCAGCGTAGGCTGCAACACGATCCCAGAAGCTACGAAAGCAGTCTTGAAAATTATCGCTACCAACTTGATCGCATCCGGCAAAAACGAAGACGGTAAGCTATTCAGTATCTCTAAATCATCAGATTATTCTCTTATACTATTCTCTTGTATCATATTGTTTGATCGCCCCTGTTCATTTTCAGGCTTAGAACTACTCTGCATGCTGTATAAACACTCGGAGGCATGCAAGTATATCGAGTCGACTAATGATTGGGGCAAGGCTCTTCTACTTTGCAAGACAACGCTCAGCCAGCCTCCATTAAATGTCCAAGGAAATGAGACGATTTCAAGATATGCTCAGTACCTTAACAACAGCCGCTACATATTGAAAGCTGCATCATTGTTTGTGTACATTCAAAAGTTTGATCGGGCTGTTGAAGTCCTTTTTGGTGCTAGAAGAAAGCATGTGGCTTATCTATTGCTAACAATTTGTGAGGCCAACAATCTACCCGTTCCAGTCAGTGAGCACGTCAAGTTGGCTATCAAGCTTGACTTTGCTCGCTTTTTGTTCGATATTGGCTTGCGAAGGGAGGCTATCAGTTTCTGTGAGTCACTAGGTCCTGAGGGGGTTGATGTGAAAGCAGAATTAGAAATTCTCTCCAGTTAGTCAGTCCTAAAATCTGATGGCCTAAGAAGAAGAGCATTCAAGTCTTAATATTCTAGACAGAATCAGATCAGTATCAACTTTAAACGCGCGCTCACTCATCGTCCGTACGAGGTCAGTGTGAGGTTGCTGTGATTTGTAGCAGCGTGTTACGCAAAATGCAATCATTTTTCTGGAGGTATGCCTTTTAGTGTGTGACACAGAATATAATATTCTGAATATTATTACGCGTGCAACGAGGCCGTGCAGTGTGATTTCCATTTCCATCATACCTCGCGCTTCCGCATGAAATAAGTTGTACGATTTATTACTTAGCGCAGAAAATTATGTATACCTTGTATTATTTGAATAATGCAGGAATACTTCTATATTGCTATAACAACAAATAATAATAACTGTGATTAGGCTCGTAGCAATGTCATAAATAATGTAAACTAGCAGTAAAGATACGAAAATAATAGATTTTTCCTGCAGTCGCATAACAATTATTACGCTACTCCGTAGGCATTTCAGTGTAGTCTCGTCTCTTCTTCAGTCCTGGAAGAAAATGTCTTTGAGATGCATCTCTGTGAGCTTCTTCGTTTTTTCTAGACGAGTAATTACATAGAACAACGAAAATTTAACATCTATTTTGCGAGCAAGTCTTACAATTGTAGCAACAATAAAGGAACTCACCATCGATTTCTAAAATATTTGTGTTCTTTTGATTTATTACAGCATAATATTCCCTCTTGCTAGATGATTTGGCAACGATCCATGTGTCTGATTCCATTTTTGCCACAATTTCCCCATGTTCCTCGCTCCTGTCAAAATAGGACCAGATCAGATACCGTTCTCATAATCATCTTACAAAATCAATTTCAACAAGCAAGATGATGAATGCTAAAAAGACACTTACACAGATATGTCTTCTCTTAGGTCAGAAAGTAGCTTGTAAGCATCCAACTGACTCTCTGGCAACTTCAAGGAACTTTTCTCTTCGGAATTTAAAGAATTGAAATAAACATATTTGTAATTCTGACTTGATGATGCATCAGTTAGTGCAGCAGGTATAGAAGGTAGTCCACTGCCGAGTCCAAAAGTTCCTCCTAAAGTCATTCTTTGACTGGAGCTCCCATTAAAGCTATCCGGTGCATTGTTGGCATCATCTGACAGGTCCTTTGATATGGCATGGAAACTTTTTTTCATGTATTCTTCTACCTTGCTACAAAATTCCCTCACGGTATCTGTTTGATCTGAAAGCAAGAAGAAAAAGAATATTGGCAATGCAATGATCTTGAAATTGCAAAATCACTTAGACGCACTTACCTTCACCTTCATACATTATCACAGCTACGAATGACTGCCGTACTTTGTAAATCAAAATGTGACAGCATTTTCCATTATTGTTACTATCTGCGGAACTTGTGACCTCCGCTGAGGCGATATCCATCAGGTTGAGATGAGAAAAACCGTTGAGAATGATCCCAGCATAATTTTCCTGCTCGCCTCCCTCAAGATATTGTGAAGTAATGGCTTCATTTATTAAAAGGTCGTACACAACTTGGGAATCTTGCTGCCCAACTCCGCACCTAAAGCAGAATATCGGCTAGGTTAGAGAAATTCAATGAAGATACGTGAGAGTTGCTGCTAAGGAAACATACCAAACAAGTTTGGTTCCTTGCAAGATGATCACATGATTAACACACTTCCAAGTTAACACCATTTGATTAACAAAGCACTGCAACCGTAGGAACATTTCTCGGCTGAGCGGTAGGAACTGCAGTCCAAAAAATATTTCCTTAATGCCCACTTGATTTGGTTCCCATTTCGTCAGAGTCTGCAAATTGTAGTTTGGTTGAAATAAGACTGGGAATAATAAGAGTAAGTATTAAATGATTTGAATAATTTAAGACTTACCTTATCAAAAAACTTGCGAAGCGTTGACTTCAAAGACGACAGGCCATTATTGTCATAAAATGCTTTCAGTCTTCCATGTCGAAGAACGAATTGACGATAAAAACAGGACATACATGCCTGAAAAACACTGTCTTGAACTTCATCATTTTGGTAGTCAGTCACTTGAATCCCTTCTGCACTTGACTTGATAACTGAAGGTATCGTAAGCACCTAAAAGGATGAGTCACAAGCGTTAAACTAACATCCAGCTGCAAAAATAAAGCTTCCTGCCATGTCCTTACCAAAATAAGCCAATACTCAGGTTCCGGTTGATAAAAAATATACCGTGCCTTTTGAGTATGCAAGGATTCGCATGCACTATTGCTGAAATTCCTGCAACATAAATCCCAGCTCAATGTCAAATATTTCATCTTCCTAAAGTACTCATACACAAATAAACTATACCCCGAAAATTTGATGATAGCTTCACACAATCCCACTTGCTTCAGCTGTCTATCCTGGCTCGTTGCTAATGGATAACAGTACAAAACTTTGCCGATCTCCTGCAAGTAAACAGAATTCATTCACATTCATCATCATTATCATCATACCCTCGTCAAAATATAATAAATCCATCTAACGACCTTACATTTTCAAAGTCATCACCAAAATCGGCATTGTACACATAAAACTCTTTCAAGCTCGTCGTTCCAGACCCAACAGTAAAATCAACGCCCCCCATTATGTCAGCTGAACTGAAAAAGATGAAAAAATTAAATCACTCAATACTGTCATCACAATTACAACAAGAATCACATCTACCATAATTACCTTACCCGAGAATAATCTTGTATTCTAGACGTCCGACTCCAGAGTTAAGACGTCTGAATTTTAGAACAGAATAATAATAATAATCACTTGAAAATATTATCCCGATCTACGGTCACCTTTCCCTAACCCGATGAACCCGCACATTAAACTCCTTTCAGACTTTAGCGGTGACAGGAGATTTAGGTTCAAGCCCTATAATGACATTACTGTAATTAAGTAATTCCTCCTGGTCCTGGTCACCTGTTGTCCCAAAAGGTGGTCATCTTAATAAATTGCCAATGGAAATAAAGGAGAATATGAATTCCTTCGCGCACTTCACTTACCGCCGCTCCAATTTAAACTTTGATTTTAATTCTCATTTATGTTTTTATATCTTCTTCCTCATACTACCTGAAGACATTAGAGTTAATTATTACGATTTATTTTACTAGGAATGTTTTTTCAGCACATGAATAATGCGAGCGAGGGGACAATGCTGTGACAAATGAATGAAATGAATGTTGTTGTAGTGTGTGAGTGTGTGCAATAGAGATTGACGATGGGGAGTGCGAGCGAGCCCATGCGTGCGTGTGTGTTGTTGTTGTTGCTCAGTCAATGTGCACAGCACAACACTTGTAAGAAAGACAAGACGCATCTCTTCAATTCTTTTTACTAAACTATAATAACTGATCTCAAATTTCATTCACTAAAATCTCTCTCTTCATTTTACAGTTATTTTAATTGGAAATTGAAGACATATTTGCAGCTGTCATATAGATTTTCACATTATCCCTCAAGTTGGATAAGTGAAGCGCTCTATAAGTGGAATCAAACTTTCTCTTATGACACTTGGCGTAATCGTGGGGAATTTGAGGGATTAGTGAAGCTATTATTATTGTAGTGTGAACAATAGTTTTTTATTCCCAAGCATAAAGCGACAGCGCTAAGCTATGTGCGTTATTAAATGACAAATCTTAAAATGGAAATACTGACGGTAAGTTTTTCATCCACAGTTTACTTACTTTTGTCGATAATTTTTTTTTCTTGAAAACTGTGAGTGAAATGGGGCGATTTTTCAGTTTTTGTTGTTGTGTCTTGTTTGTTTAATGAAGAAGGTGTTGGATTGTGTAAAGTTTTTTGTTTTTCAATTGTCAGAATGAAGAACTGCTGAAGGACAAACTGAGTCCATGTCGTGAGATATGTCCCATTCTGCTGGACATATTCTTTTGGAAAAAAGACCTGTATCCTTATGCATTGGCAGCATTTGTGACATTTGTGTTCGGGTAGGAGTTATTTTAATGCTGGAAATAATAATATGAGGATAGATTTTAGTATAGTTTTGTTTTGTCTTCTAGGACATTATGGTACTTAGAACCGTCTGTGATCACGGCTCTCTCAATCTTCGGCCTCATCGTCACTTTGGCGGATTTTCTCTTGCCCACCATCTCGAAAACCATTTCGTCGGATGATCAGTGGAATTCGGAAAAGGAGAAAAAGTTCTCTATATTTGTCAACCGAATTGCTTACTTTGCTGTTCAGGTTTGGAACGCGCAAGTTCATCTGGAAGAATGGAAAAGAGATAAACCCAACCAGGTATCACTGAATCAAGTCGTTGGTGTATTCAGTGTGCGGATTATAGTCATGGCAACCATCTCGATATTAATATCTCAGTGCTGAATGTATCAGTACGATTATAATCAATTTTCAAGTTCAACATGGCTGACTTGGGCAGAATAGATCGCCTTGTTCTGCATTTTTCTTGGACGCTCGTACCTTGTCCATGCGTGGGCTGGAGTTATGGATCCCCAGGAAACTAGTTTTCCCTTCAAAGATTGACACGCTGTATGATTTTGTTCTGTTGCAGTACGCCTCATCAGTAATCTGCGTGTTGTTGTTTTCGGCATGGATTGGAAACGCTGTGAACAACCTCATTCTCGTCTATTTAGTCGGTATGTAGTTTAAAATTATCGCATGCCCTTGTTTTTATTCTGGACTGGTTTACGATCTGAAGCAATGTCTACAATTTCCAGTACTCTTTCTGACGTTGCTCCCTGGGCTACTCCACCGACGAATCCCGCAAGTCTTCCTCGCAAACACGGTTCTTTGGGTAGCCAACCTTGTCGGAATGAAGCGGAAGTCAAAGTAGCAGTATAGTTTACTGTACTATACGCCTTGGAATAACAAGAAACCATTTTGATTGCATTTTATTTCACTTGATGATGTACTCGGTTGAATGTGTGGTTGATTATACTAATCATAATAATTTGATAAATAAACAATAGTTTACTCTTTTTAGATGATTGCAGTAATGAGGATTTTCAAACGGGGAAGAAGCAAAGGCAAGGAGTTGAGCTTTCTCCAAAACGTTTAGGATTTTCCAAACAGTCTTCTCATCCCATATGCAGTAGCATTGACCAAGTTGCCAAACTCTCCCACATCTCCATTTTTGCCTATATTTACCACTAGAGTCCCACATTTTGCAAGATTTGGAAAAACATTTGATCTAAAAATTCTTTACCCTCTATATTGCAGGGGTGTTATACGGAATAATCGTGGGAAGGATATCCTTGTCACACTTCCTCCACTTCCAAACTCATTTCTTTCTTCGTTTTTTTTTTAAATTTTCTATGAACTCCTTCACAACGCTTATCGCAGCTACAAATATACAAATACCTCAACTAGGTCCACCTACACTTATCATATCGTCATCAATAACTTGTAAAGAGCATTTCAAATATAGATCATGACCACTCTTGAGCATGTTCTTGTTGTTACTTTTGGGAAGTTTTTCTCCCATCGACATTCTATGTTTACAAGAAATTTGCGAGTTCATTCCTCCGTTTCGCTCTTAATTAATTTCTTAGTGACATAGTTCAAGTGCCATGCAGTTCAAATGTAATGCTGACGATGATGTGGGAATTGCGAGATTGTGAATTTTTTTCGTCATTGCAATTTTTTTTGGCACGTCGAAGTTGGCGCCATGCGAGACCCTGACACCGGACTCCTCGCCATGACGTCACACAGAGTTGTGAAGGTTCTTCTAGAAAGAGCTCGAGGTATCCGGACGGAGGTATGAAATCCATGCAGCACATTCACCACCACAGCACACAAGAGGAATCTTCAGCAGAATTTAACATGAGTCATCATCATCGCTCGGGCTCAGGCATAACATTGAGGACAGTGAGAAGGAAAATTCACACGTTCTTTACATTCACTCTCGACACAAGCTCCAAGTCGAAGGTTCAGTTCATGTGCTAAAGCGGCTTTAACTTTTACATTCTTAAAGTTAGCTATCAAAGTGCTTCCGCATTGCTGTGAGCATTGACAGAGTGTTTTTGGAAAGAACACAAAAGCCTTCGTAATCTTGTTCGTCTCATTTTTGCCAACATCATCGAAAAGTGAAATAATGTCGTTTTACGACGACTTTCCGCCTTTTAGATTTCGTGATCGCACCAACAATTTAGTCAATGACTTCCGGAACGAGTTTGAAAATAGTCGGAACAATATGTGGGGGGATAATTTCGGCACCTTTTTTTCACCCAGAGTAAGTTATAATATTTATTAGTGTCATGTACAAATATTAGTTTCATTTGTAAGTATATTGTAGTAAGTGTCACTGTATGTAAGTGTTAATTGAAGTGGATGTGATTTTATTACACTTGATTGTAGAGGGAAATTGTGTGCTAGAAGGAAATAATAATTGAAAATTTGTAGCAATGCAGATAGAGGCGTTCCATCCAAAGTCTGTCAAGTTTGATCAAGACACGTATATTTGCTGTCGAAGCACTAATTTCTCATTAGTATGCACAAAGTAATTATGTTGAGAGAGGGATTGTATACGTGAGGATTTGAGAGGTAGGTAGAAGATTAAGGATGTAGGGAGGGAGGGCATTGAAATAATTAAAGTGTTATATTGGCAAGGTATTCATTCTCTCCTTGGCATAGCTATATAAGAATTCCTCCTGTCCCGAACGTCTCTCTCTCTGATGAGGCCTTCATTGGTGTGTTAAAGTACATGTGACGTTGTGTGAATTATTTTTGGCAACTTGTATAGGAGGGCTATGAGAAGATTGGACCGATCGTTTCCTGTTTGTCTTCTTCTACTATACTTTTCAGTCCCGCATATATTATTTTCTACATCTACGACATTAATCAATCGACCCACTAACCAGCTGGAGGTGTGCTAGTAGTAGCCGAGGTCAAAACTGCCTTAAATGTCAGTCCATAATATTGCAACCCGGAGCCATTAAGGTCTAATTTAAAGCGAAGGATGTTAGAATGTGAAGAAGACGATGAAAGGTTGATCTTTTTCGTCAAAGGATATACACATCAAAATATCTGCTGGTCGTCTACACCTGCAGCTCTTGAAGCAAGGGCTGGAGAGTTGCGGTTTGGCAAGCTGAGGACGACGATGATGATAGCGGATGACGCCAAAGTGAATTTCAGAGTCCCGGCTGTTGTTTGCATTTACGACGTCAGATTGTACCAGTTATCTCCTATTTAAATCTGATGAAGGAAAGAGAGAAACAGAAACACGGGCCACACTATATCCAAGTCATTTTAGCATACTCATGCTCCCAATGTTATCGCTCAAGTTGGCATACAAGAATAGAATATAGTTGTGATTGCTTATCACGTGTGCTATGCGTAGACGCCAGACGTTTCGTTGAGCTAGGCAGGGGTCAATGGAAAGGATAGGTTAGGGACACCTGGGGCATGACATGTGTTCAGAATAGCAGCATTGTGGCCAATTAGTATGTATGTCTCATCTTGCACCTCCTCGTCATAACTTGTTATTGAAATTTTAGTCTAATTGCTTTATGAGCATAGGATTGAAGACTTAGATGTGATGAAGATGGAATTAGGAGAGGAACAGGATGTATGTAGGTATGATGACACGTGAAGTGAGGGCGGTTGGATCCTCGACCGACTTTAGTCAGTGCGTAGTACAGCTCCGTGAAATCCTGGCTAGCATCCCGGATTTCTAAAGGGAGTTTGTATGCAAAACAGAAATGAAGCGCCCACGTTTAGCACAGAGCCTCCGCACCATCAAGGATTTTGATGAAATTTCACTGCATGAGTGAAGTTGACAGGCGGAAGCCATGTTATGGACGCATCTATTAGTACCCTTGGCCTTGAACCAAGTCCATCGCTGAAGTAATCCACTGTTATAAAATTCAACTCATGCAAGGTCTTGTGCAAGGTTATGGCTGTAGGACGTTTGCCATTTGTGTGTATCTCTTACAAGGGCCAAGGGGATGGGATAAAATCGAATTTTCTCTAATACTGTCTGTATTTTGTAGTTGCCTAAACATTTGCAGGGATGCAATTGAAATTTATTTGTACCTAAATTCATGTTTGATTTTTCAATTGCAGCACTCTGATTTAAGATCCAGAATGGCTCAACATCGGCCGGAATTTTTTCAGACGCCGAAACCAGCCACATCAGCAGCAGCCTCGGCGAGCAGTTCCGCAACTGCCTCTCCTGGCCCAAGCGAATTTTCTGGAGAAAGAGTTATACCCATTCACATTTGTACAGAGGATGAAGGAGCTGGTACTAGATCGACTGCATGGCCAGCCGACGATGGCAGAGCACCCTCCACGTCTTCAAACAATGCAGCTGAAGAATCCCTCAAGTCATACGCTCCTCAGAGAAACAATACGGCGGAGATACCGCGTGTGAAGGAAATCTCAAGAAATCAACGAGCACAGTCCGCACCTCCGTCTGGGGCTGGCATCCATGTAAATCAGTGTGGAGGTGGACAGAGCAAAAAAGGGAATCAGTCAGGACGAGAGATCCCAATTCAAATTGAGATTAAGAATTCATCCGGAAAAGGTCCCTCAGCTGGTCCAAAGACTGGAACATCCTCATCGCAAGCTACCAAAATTGCCGCAGCTAATAAGGGAAAAGGAGAACCGTCGAACGCTGCTTCCGCTACTTCAGAGCAAGACTCCAAGCCCACTCCACCAAAGAAACCTCTTGTCCTGGACCCTATGGACAAAATACGAGCCGTTGCAGAGCAAGTAAAAGAATTGGCTGAGAAAGTTAACGTATTCACGAAATCCTGTTCAGAGAAGGACTATTTGTACTTGGATGAAATGCTAACAAGATGCCTGATCCAGTTGGATGACGTGGAAGTGGAAGGGAGGGATGACCTGAGACAAGCTCGAAGGGAAGTCATCAAGTCCATCCAGAAATGTATCGCAGATCTCGAAAAAAGGGCTGGAAAACAACCAGCCAACAGCGACATTACTGAAGATGTAGCAGCTTGTGGAGAGGAACCTATGGCAGAAGATGCGGGTGCCGCTGGAGATGCTTCGGTAGTTGCTAACAATCCTGTCCAAAGTACTGAACAAAATCTGAGCTCGTCGAAAAGTTCTACAGCAGTAAACAAATTAGAGTCCGCTGCAGATCCTTCAAAGAATGGTCGGGTTGAACCCATGTCAGTGGATCAACAGCAGCCCGGTGACGGTGATCACGCTCTCCCCTCGCAGAATGCAAACCCACAAACCAAAGAATCAACTCCTGCTCCCAGCGGGAACAAGACTTCTGAAGATGCTAAACAAGAAAAACAGCCTACTGCTACTGCAATAGCAGGTGCTAATCAGCAGGAACCTGAGAAAATGGAAACTTGATAGACTCGATAAATTTAAGTAGTGTGCGGTTGGTCGCTTGCTAAATATGCAAGCTTGTCGCGGCATAAGATTCAAGTTTCTCACTTAATTTTCATTTGACGCATGAGTATTAAATTACATATATGATAATAATAATAATGAATTCATTTATTTTCGTGTGCCCTTAATGACGAGTATGTTATGTATTGTTGTCAACCAAAAACTTACCAAATATTGTAAATATTATGTAATTGTGTACTTGTAGAGGTAGGAAGGGAGAACTTATTGTTATACTGTAGGCCTTTGGCAGTGACGAAGCATTATAATGAGACTCTTTTCCGCACTATTTTCTGCAACAGAGTTTTGTTCACATATTTCAGCCTCTGTTGAGAATAAAATATTTGGGATTGGAACAATTTCTTCAGTCCAACAATTCGTGACTTCAGACTTTAACTCATTCTTGTAAAATCGAGCATTCTGACTAGAAATTATTTGCGCACTGTATACGAACTGCAATTCTGAAACGTTGTCATCGTACTCAAATGCTGTTAATTATGCTTCCAAAACTCGACCAGATTTCACAACCTCCGCCAGCCCATGGTCCGTACTAATAACACCCCTAGGCATTTCATAGTGAAACACACGCAATGCAATTTAATTGCACAAACCGAGCAGCCATACCAGTCAAGGTCTTTAGCCTTCTGAATGGCCGAATGCCAGCCTTTCCATGAATCTCATTGAAAATGCATACATTCCAATGCGTTCCTTTGCGTCAGTTTGATAGAATCCATACCATCTCCTCACGCCAATTCTCTAGACTCATATCATGTGCAGAATAGTGCAAATATCTTGGTGGCGCTCAAAGTTAACACAGAGTGGAAATACGACGCCTCGGCCCTAAGTGTTTCCGCAGTTGAGCCACAATATTTCTACGTGTATATTGTACACATTTGAAATTGATTATCACTTGCCCTTGAAATATCGCAAGTCTGTCAATTTGCTGGATATGACCTTGAGGGTAGTCTTCTACAGCACTGTTGCTGACCCTATTCAAACCGCCTTCTGGAGTCTGTACGATAGAGAACATATTCAGCTGACTCTCCATTTGGCTCTATCGCAGACGTGAGGATAAAAGCCACTATGATCATTCTTGTTCTACCCGTCCTTCTCGTCACGGCCTCATAGCATTCAGTTTGGTGAGACAGGCAGACAGCCCGAATAAGCTCTATTATCGTCCGTGCACCGAGCTCCTTCTCCACTTTTTCTGCAAAGTAAGTCAGTCAATAGTGGCGGTTCCAGTTGAGGCTTGGGAGCTGCTAAGAGAAATAGTTTCCTAGTTCCTTATTCTCTGTTCCCCGTATAGGCACACACATGCTTAAGTTATAGACGTGGTTTGTAAGCGAGTAAGTACTAGTGAGGCAATAGGAGAAAAACAGAGCGAGGTCTACCGAGGGCCAACGACGAGTTCATATATATATACATGTGGCATGCAAAAGTGGGCCAGACTGCGCGCGTTTATCCTCTGCAAAACTAGTAAATTAGCGGTGTACTAGAAGTGATGAGTATAAATCCTGTTTAGGATGGCCGTGTAAGGGCTACTCAAGACTTGGTCCCGCTTGGACGCACACACCACCACCACCGCGGACCCGTTCATTATTATCATCCTGCTCAGGTTGGCCTTAGTAAAAGCCAGTGGGCCGCTCATATTAATAATACTCCAGGCTTGCCAGACAGAGAGGTTCTACAACGGCCATAGCCATAATACTCTCCAGCAACTTGTGCCATGGAAGCCAGTTGCTTTCTCCTAGGCTGGAACTGGAGCCCCTCTAACTGACGGTAAGTCTATACTTCTCACACAACCTTTGTAATATTCAACTTTTTCTCTTTGACATTTACTCCTCTCACTCGTGAATTTCCCTGAAACAGTAGAGACTTTAATGTCAATAGCCCTTTATTCTTTCCCACATTCATTTGTGAGTACAGACAGGTGGTGTGATAGGTAGTTGATATTTGATATTGTGCATACATTAGCCCATGGCTTTTACCTGTACGTCCAGCGGACTTGCCCCACTTTCTTCAGTCAGTTCAAAATACACGTTGCGTAGCGAGTTCCTTGCGACTCCCATCAACAACAGTATTGAGTCCAATGATTTTAGCTGCTTGAACTCTATATAGTCTGTGCTATATGCTTTTGTTTATCTGTGCAGTAGGGAATTTGGAATGGAAGCTATGGAGCGATTTGTTTTCATTCGCACGCCTACTACTTACACAATATGTACGTGACAATGAGGCGGAAAGGAACGGTGGGAATTCAATAGAATCCAATGTCGTCTTCTTCTCTTTCTGTCTCACTGCAGATCCCCGGACATCTAATGGAGCAACGACGTCTAGACAGAAGGAACATGGCCGTTGAATCGACTATTCCAAATAATTAGTTGTACACGTTCTCACGTTCCAATAATATAGTACGGATTATATCGCAATAATAAGCTCAAGAAGCAATGGATGCAGAGCAGCCAAATAATAATAGTCAAGACCATGGGGGGAAGTTGAAGGGAGGAGGAAGGCGTGTTGTTGTGAGAGGAGCGGCGGAACAGACGACGCAACACTCAACATCATCAACAAAAAGCTCAAGCAACAAAAGTCCTCGCAAAAGACAGCAGCAGCATTATGAGCTCGGCTCAGCAACTGACCACTCATTCAACTCTGAGATTCCATCATGCGGAAAGCTCCATGTGACCTCAGAGGATCAGGATGACGACAGTGACTCCAGTAGTGGTGAAGAGCAGCCGTTGCTACTCCGCTCCCTGAGGAACCGAACGATTGTCAAGTCGAATAACAGTGAAAGGACGCCGACTGGCTCGACGAAAACCAAGACTATGAAGCAAAGAGGAAGCTGTGATAGTTGGGGTGGTGCTGGTGGTGACAGTGGAAAACTCATTGGAGACAGCAAGAAGGAAACTGATATCGCTTCAAAGAGCCACAAAAAGAGTCAGCCATCTAATCATTGTTGTGCTCAAAATAAGCGACAAGTCCTATCCTTTGCTGATGCTCCTTCGTACCTGAAGTTCAACCCTTACATCACGGGTGGCTACCGGACTGCACTCACGCCACGGGAATGTGTCAAGAGGTAAACATGACAGGCATTCTTCTTCTTTTTGTACTGCTTTCTCTTTTTTGTTCTTAAAGTCTCAAGGTGATCGAATACACAATCACTCTATTATGCCCACCACACACACACACCGAATCTAACTTACAACTTTATTGCCATTTTTAAAGTCTTCATAATCAAAACCTCACACAATAGCATTGACGAGGAATATAAAGAGCGTGCGCGTACACAGGGAATTTTTCAATGAAACAACAACACTCAAGTTGAAGTTTGTTTACAGACAGTTGCACTCATCAGTTTTACACCGTTGCTGGTGCAACTTGTTTCGCTTTCATACAACTGTGGAGCACCTAATAGCCATTTCGCATCCTGTTACTCGTGCGTGCCTCAATGCTAATCAAAGCAACGCGAGTGAAACTTTACTGAAGACAGCCGGTTTTTAAAAGAAAAAAACTTGGCTATACGGAATTTGACATGCTGAGGATGCGATGGCATGAAATTTGACAAACTTGAATGCCCTCAATGTCTCCTCCAATCCCCCTGTCAATCTCCTCTCCTCTTCTGCTTCTTGGTAAAAAAAATTGTAAAACGAGGAAGAAGTGAGCTGTCTTTACGTAGTGAAAGTCCTCAGTCAGTGTTGTTATTGTTATTAAGGCGCATTATTGTAATGATGATAGGATCTAGATCCTTATATACATCTCTCCTAATGCAATCTGTAGCAGCTCAAACTCGCCATGACCGATGGCCTGGTAAAGCAAGTACCATGACAATTTGACAAGTATATGTAGAAAAATATAAATCTTGTTCCCTATGTAATTTCAGCTTATTCTGGTGGACGAATGAGACGCTGAACATTTGGTCACATCTGCTGGGTTGGATGTTTTTCTTAGGACTTTCAATTTATGACTCAATGGGACTAGTAGCCCTTCCTAATACTCATCCATGGGATCGAGCAATAGTTGTCATGCTCCTCATTGCATTCCAGGTATGAAAAAAGAAATGATCAGAGCCTTGTTCAATCTGTGCATGCGGAAGTTAGGTGGCTTTGTGTGCAGGCAGAGTACTTCCGTCCAATTTCCAGTCTGAATGCTATTTTTTTTACAGGCGTGTATGCTTCTCTCAGCATTGTACCACGTCTTTTGCTGCTGCTCGGAGCGATTCTATAGACGTTGGCTGTCCGCCGATCTTTTCGGCGTTTCCTTAAGCCTCCTGGCCATTTATGTGTCGGGAATTTACTATGCGTTCTCATGTGTGCCGGTAAGTAGAGCTCCTGTATATTTGAAGAGGACCATAGTTGGAGCAACGACTCACTGAATAATAGAGAGCAAGAGATCTGACTGACTCCGCTGTCTGTCTGTGTTCCAGATCTGGCTCAACTTCTACTTAATTACGGTAGGAGCTATATTTGTCTCAGCCATGGTGCTGCAGATCATTCCAGTCGTGAAGAAGCCTACGACTGCTGAAGCTTTCCATTGGCGATTAGTTGTGTTCGGCGGATGGGCAGCTTACGGAATCGTCCCGACAATGCATTGGGCATTTTTGCATGGAGGCACCTCTAGCCCTGTTGTGTCGGTATGGCCATAAGTGACATTTGTGAGGGTATGTTTAATGTAGTAGCGATAGTAATGACTTTAATTTGGGACTTCACAGCTCCTACTTCCCCGTATATTCGCAATGTACGGGATCTCCATGGCAGCCTTCTTCTTCTACGTTCTTCGTGTCCCAGAGAAACTATACCCGGGCCTTGTCAACTTCATCGGCTCTTCTCATCAGATCTGGCATATTCTCATCGTTGTCGCTTTCTACCATTGGCACAATACAGGAATCCTCTATCTTCAATTCAGAGCAAATAATCTATGCCAAGATGAGTACGCTTTCCTATATTCAAGCTCATCATCTGCAGAGCAGACTGTGGAAGCCAAATAAAAAGCGTTATAATAGACTTAATAATAATCGTATGAAAGATGATTGTATGTTTGCTGTCAAGAAAGACATAAAAAAAGAGCACTTTGCACCACACAGTTCTGTAACGTGCATGACTCAATGTTTAGAGATTGTTCAACAAATCGATGGTAACAATACATTACTACATTCCTTAATGACCTTTGGAGCGAGGCTCAAGCCGAGGTGCTATATAAGATGTTAGGCAAGACGTTTAAACTGCGTTTACTCGAACGCTCTTGCTCTTTGTGCTTGCAGTGCAGTGCATATACAACAAATAATAAGTCCCTGTAGCAACTATCATGTATCAGACTCTTTTCTTTATCATTACAAGGGGAGTGCGTATCTTACTAGTTTAAGAGTGGACGAGTAATAAAGAGTATTAAAACTAAAATTAATTCATCATTCGTAAATTATTGCACTCACAATTATTTCCTTCGCTGAGTGTAACATTTAAGAGAACTTCCACTGTGATGTATGATTAGGCTCCAATGTAATAAATCATTCTCTAAATCTTAAAGTCTAACAACATAACAACAGCAGCCCCATGCACTATTTCTAAATTTCAGACCTTGGTTAAGATTATAATTATTGTGGCATAGGAAGGAGAAAACCATTCGTTTCATGATGAATCCCTTCTTCATTCACCGCTTCTTGGCAAAGTTAACGCCGTTAGGATTTAAATGTCCAACTCGGTTGAATCAACTTCATTGCACACTTGATCTTATTCAGTCATGCGATCATCGTCACTGAACTGACCCGCGAAGCTATGCGGGGCATTCGTACAGACAACATCGTCCATGTCTGACTCCCGCATGTCCCGCGTACGCTTGGCTGAAGAAGCTGTCCCTCTGGATTCAATACTGAGATCACTGGTTGCACGGTAAGCACGGTAAATGGGCTCGAATTCCCTTAGCTGAGCCACAAAATTATCATTAGGATTGATGCAAAACCTTCGGAGCTGTACATAGCGATGGGCTTCTTGCGCCGTGAGTCCGAACCGTGTCATTATAAAGGCTATCAACAAAGCAGCAGATCTACTTGCACCGCCGTTCCCATGGACCAGGGCCTTCCCTCCTCCATCTAAGCACGTCCTCAAAAAGTCACAAACACTTTTGCACTGAGGGATGATTCTTTCGAACAGATCATCCGCCATTTCCACTACTAAGTATTGAAATTCATTGGGGAAATTCGGGTAGATGTACTTTCGCTCAATTATCTGACGAACACAAACAATGTGAGTTATTCCGATGCTTTTCAAAGCTTCGTAGTTGGCTCGTTTTGCTGAGGCATAAGGACCCAGGTACAAATTCGGAATTATTTCTTGCATGTCACGCCTCATGTCATAACGCCAAACCACTGACTCCAACTGGGGTAAGGGAGGGTAGCCGGATTCTTCGTTAAATTCAACAGACATTTTCAAATTATCAGGTTTTCAGTATCACTTTCAGTACTGCATAGTATTTCTTCATTTAAAATATTCGTCCCATCTATAAAACCATCAATCAATCATATTATGACATGATAACTTCCGGCATGAACATGGCATTTAATGAATTCAATAATTCTTACCAAATAGACATAACAATATGCCTCACACGTAGACGGATCTGCGTTGCTAAGGAAACTAATTCATTTCCACTGACTTCCGAACACGCATGAATTTTCTATTAGACTGATGTCAATCAAGTCAAAATCTCAGACAGTGACCTGACCAACTCGAGCACTTTTACCTCTTAGGTCCACCAAGAGCACATCAAGCTACAAAATAAAATGACATTATTTTCTTAAACAACAGTTCTAATAAATAAATAAATGACTTTCTCAATTACTACCTGCCGTAGACACATTACCTTCAAAACAGCCCCGTTTTCAAAAATTCCAACCATCCACAATCATGAATCTTCTTGACGAATTCTATTAGGATTTCATCAAGAGATCTAAACACGCTCAGCTGCTAACAGACGAGAAGATTGTTGGTCTTGAGTGAGGCCCCCATGCAGTGTGACTTTTGATTTGATGGGTTGATGGGTTAACGGAATTCATTCATTGGCGCCAGCAACTCGCGTATGTTCTGCAGCAGCAGCAATTTACAAACAAGTAAAATGTCTCGACTCGGGGTCCGGGGTACTTGAGACTTCCTGCATATTGTCCAATTTCTTCCGAAAATTAAGAAATGACCCAAGAAATTGTGC